>APFE031723495.1:123999-170883 GCA_000404065.3 Pinus taeda
TACTTAGGCTTTTTAATTAAAACCCAAGTATTAAACCTTGATTATCCAAAAAACCAAATCTTAATTGCCCCCGAGACCAAAAATATTCTTAGGCTTAAAAAACCTTAAGTATTAAAAAATATGGGTTATTTAATAAAAAAAAATAATAATCGAAGTTTTAATTCCCAAAGGTTTTATCTTTATAAACTCTAACTCGTTCAAATCTTGCATCACAAAGTTTCTAAAGGCTAGGCCTCCCTTGCATCACAAATAAACAAAGTTTCATAAAGAAAATACCCCTTCGCCAACTCCATTGCGATTGCGATATAAATCGGACTTGCGAGGATTATTCAATACAATTCATTAAAATCCTGTGTCCATGACTATCGCAAAAGTTCCAAAAAACATAAGTCTTAACCTTAACTCCATTGCGATTGCAATTAGTTCCAGACCCGACAGGAAAATTACTTCACTTCATTAAAATCCTGCTTCCGTACAATTGCAAGAACCATGATTGCCCAAATCCCACTACCTATCCCTTTTGTGATATGCAATAAAGCCCCGAACCCGATGAGATTATCCATTGCAATTCATAAATTCTCCATGTCCGCAGCTATGGTAAAAGGTTCCAAAAATATTAAGTCCATACTTCCACCTTATCCTGATTACGATATGAGATTAAGCTCAGACCCGACGGGATTATCCACTACAATTCATAAAACCCCCGCTTCCACAGCTATCTCAAATACCAAAGAGTCATGCCTCATTTGAATTGTGATTGCGATATCCTTCCTCATGCCGATTACGATATGACGTCATTTGTGATGTCATACTCCACGTCATCTACCATGCAATTGCCACATCATTATTCCACATGGATCTGCCACGTCATAGTGACATCATCCCTTACGTCATCCTACAGATCGCAAATCATAAATATTTCAATACTGTTGGTGTTGTACCACTTTTTTATTGCGATAGCGATTATACCGGACCCGACGTGATTACTAACTACATTTCATAAATGCCTGCATCCGCTATTATCACAAAAACCACAAAACTTAAGCCATTCTTCCTCTGCCCATTTTGATTTTGATTTGGTCTTGTTCGGATTTTCATCTATTTCAATAGGGATTCTCCTTGCTTGAAATATGATGATAATTCAACTCCGATCCTAAAAAGCGATTGTGATTATTTTGAGTTCTATCCCCGGTCTAAAAGCAATTGTGATTTGTGATAAAATTGTAAAGTCCACTTGTCTTGTCACAACCCTCACTTCACATTCCTCTCCATGAAGGTTGTGTTAAGATTTATTACGCTCTACATTTTTATCCTGATTTCCTGCAAAACATCATTTGTTTCAAATAAAACTCGCTTATCAATCACATTTATTTTCTGCTTATCGATTCTTGTTTTCCATGTTTAGGTTCATGACATAGGATGACAACTGTGCTGATAAGAAACAATTCAGTTCAAACAGATAGATGAGCGTCCAGATCATCCAATGGAATAAACAAAGTTGATGAAGACAACAAATCACATTTAGAAATTTCCACCAAAAAATTGTTTCCTTTAAGCGTTGTTGAAGGGATCTGTTTAAATGCCCTCAATGCTCTGCACAATAGATTCAGTTGTTTTCTGCTATTTAAGCTTACTCGTTGTATGAAATAAAGGTCATGAATTTTATGAAAAAAGGCTTACGAAAGCTTGCACTATTGTACTTTCATCCTTTTCTCAATAGAACAACTGGAATATTGTTTAGGAATTTTCATAAAGAATTTTGAGAAGTTGCACTACTGTAGTCTTGGAGTCATCTTTGTGAGAAAGACCAAATTGTTGCTATTTCTTTTATGAGTTGAGCAAAGTGCATCTGGTATTTCTATCTTTGTGCCTTTGTTTTGTTCATAAATAAATAGTGAGTTTATCTTTTCAGAGTGCTTATTACATGGCATTTCTACTCTTCTCTGCAATTCAAGAATCCTTGAAGGCACGATTGTATAAAGGATTTAGAGTTGTAGGTTAGAGGAGAAAACTCAGATCTGAAGGATTACTGAGGATTTTTCTTTTGGCACTTTGAATTATGTTTTGATGGGTAGAGTTCGTACTATTACAACTCTAGTTTTAAAAGCAGAAGTTCAAGAATTGTAAAAGACTGTTGGAGACCAGAGCCAGAGAAATTCATTTAATAAATTGGTATTTTTAATACCGTTGTTTTAAATACTAGTTTCATTTTATAATGGCAGGAATGTGTCATTTTATTCAATTTGTGCACTATTGTGGGTACGAGTAATTTGTCTCAATCATATGTTATTATTTATCTCTACTCTTATGTGTTGAATTCTGATTTATGAATAACTATTTACTTAGAAATCTGTCTTTTAAATTGATTTAACAAATAATGATATGTTGTGAAATATTTCCTCATATTCTTGTTTAGTTATTCAAATGATTGATTTAACAATCAATATCATTTTGTGAACTACTTCCTAAATGTTATCGGTTGATTATTTCAATTAAGAGGTCTCTAAATAGAATATGTTTTGGTATTCATAATGTTAGTTAATTGAACTATTTTGTTAGCTTGATATACATTATAAGCCAAACATATTTAAATCCCAAATCATTTAAATATCTTTCTCTCATTTGGGTTAGATCTATATCTACCTAATTGAGATAGGATTAGGATTTAGTTTCTTTTTCTTGCATTTTAGAATTAGTTTGCATTTAGATTAATTCTACATTTCTACAAGTCATCTTTTGAGGAAAACTTTAGATTGGTTTGGTTGTTCCCCAAAAACAACTTAAGGATCATTCTTCTTGCCTGATCAACTCGAAGAATTGATCTAATGGCCCTAGCTATTAGCAATTAGAGATATATTTAAAGCTGATATTGGTTGGGAGAAGGTAAATAAACCTAACTGAACTAGTTGGAGCCACTATCCCAAATGGAAACGGAGTTGTTTTAAGGTCTATACCTGGTGGTTATCCCCAATGTTGTGGTAGCAATTTTCGAGGCCTCAATACTTTTTGGCGCTAGAAGCAGGGCATGCAAACAATTAATGGCAAGTAAGTCCAATCCAAAAACAAAAGGCCATTCCAAGAGTCATTCCCCTCCAAATCTCCTACAACTTCCAAATCCCCTCCAGAATCTCCTACTTTTAGATCAGGAGTTGTTCAATCACCTCCCAAGTCTCCTAGAATATTTCTTGAGGTAATCCTTGTGGATTATACTCCAGAATCACCAGCAATTACAGCTTTGATAAAGAAATTGGAAGACGTCTCCATTTCAATAAAAAAATTTGAATCATCCGAAGTCTCTGAAGGAAGTATAACTTCTATTTTTCAAGGAACTGATGTTTTAACTCAGTCCCGAAGTGCAAAACTTGGCATCTCGCCATTTGAATTTCCACTTCAATCTCGCTGAACAAAAACTGCTACATCAGGTTCCCAAACATCTACTAGTCATATTACCTCATTCTCTCATTCACAAACATCTCCATTTCTTCCTTTTTCATTTCCTTTCTCTCTACCGATCACTTCATCTATTTCCATTTCCTCTACACAAACAACTAGTGTTGCCTCAAGCAGTACTATTACAGCTACTAGTTCCTCTTTCATCACATCCACCTCCCCAACTGTTACAATGGAAGCTAAAACATGGTCCAATCTGGGAGCTGGTCAAATGCCAGCACCACTTCATCCTCTACCAAAACATCCTGAAAGATGGCTTCCCAAATTCAATCCTGATGGTGGGTTACTCGCTGAAGAGCACCTTCATAATTATATGTCAGCCATCAATATTAATGAGGTAGATGAAGAAGATGTTGTTGTTAGATTATTCCCATACACTGTTACAGGATCAACGGGGTCTTGGTACTTTTCATTACCAACCAATTCTATTATTAGTTGGGATATTTTTGAAGAACTATTTTTGACTAAATTTTGTGATGATCGCTCAACGAAATCTCTTATCAATGACCTTTCCAATTTAAAAATGAATTCAGTGGAAAAGATAAAAGATTTCAATTCTAGATTTAACAAATTGTTAAATAAAATCCCAGCTACTTCTAGACCTAGTGTCGATGTACAAATTGAATGGTATATTTCATCTCTTCCTTCTAACATAACAATTTTGTAGATAGAGCTAATAAAAATACCTTGGTAGAAAACATGAAAGAAGTTGTTTCTGTAGAGAAGGGGATAAATGCACTAGAAAAGAAAAATGATGAGGAAGACAGAAAATTAAAAAGAGTTACATTTAAAGATGAAGCTAAAAAGAAAGCACCTAAAGATCCATTTGATCTTGAAGGCTTACAACAAGTCCTTAAAAATTTATCTAATGAGATGGTAGAGATAAAAAAACAAGTAGTTGAATCTTCTTCCAAAAAACCTTTTAGAACATTTAGAAGAAATCAACCACCTAATCCACAACCTCCAAACATGATCTCTAATGCAGAAATTGATGATGAAGATGAGGAAGAAGTAGCATTTTCTGCTGATGAATCCCAAGATGAACAAATAGCTGAGTTAAATGGAATGTTGAATTTTATTCTTCCTATTTTTGATAGTGAAAATGAATATGAAGCATTACCTGTTAGCACAAGAAGTAAAGGTCCAGTTGATCCTATACAACCAATTCAAAAAAAAAAACCTTCAACTTCCATTGCCAAAGATAAAGCTGCCATTAAAAATCCACTTCCACTTTCCCCCAAGTAATTTCTTCTTCATCCAATTCTCCATCTTCACCCAGAACCTTAGTAGTTTTAGATACTATTGAGTACAATATAGTTGAGGATATGAAGAAAATAAAAGCAAACATTTCCCTTCATGAACTCACTAAACTCAAACAACAACAAAAATTTCTACTAAAAGAATTGAACGCAATACTTACTTCTCCTATTCCTACTGCTATGGTATCCAAAGCTTCTAACGGAATGGGTAAACCTCTTGGTCATTCATTATTTGATTCCTCTGATGCTATTCAGGTAGGTGACAAGTCTAACTCACATACCCCTCCTTTTCTTTTGACTTTTGAAATATTTAATAAAAATGTACATAACTTCTTAGTAGATTCAAGGGATTCTTTGAATATCATGTCATATTCAGTTTGTTTGAAATTAAATATGTCACCCTAGAAAACTGTAGTTCACATTGTGCAACTCGATAGGACAAAAGTCAAATTCATAGGAGAAATGAATTCAATTCTTATTAGATTATCTTCAAATCCTGAATTTTGTCAAATAATTGATATACTTGTTGTTGATATCCCAGATTTCTATGGTTTAATTCTTAATAGAGATTGGTCAGAAAAACTACACGGTTATTTTTCCACTGATTGGTCTCACTTATGGCTCCCATTTAATGGAAAGCTGAATCAAATAAGAATCAACCGAGAAAAATACATGAAACATTCAGTAACATATTTCGAAGGTGAAAATGAGGCAGTAGCATTTAGTAACAACATTCTTCGAAACTACTCTACTTAATCATTTTTTGAGAATTTTAAAGCATAAACATTGCCATTTTTGAGTAATTTTGTAACTTCTCAAATTGAAATTTTTTCACAGACAAACTTTTCCAGATGTGTAAATATGTTAGAAAAAACATTAGTTAGTTCTTTATTCTGGACATTGTATTTTGATGGGTCGAAATCAAGTGATGGTGCAGAAGCAGGTTGCATATTGATTAATTTTGAAGGTGTGAAGACAATGCTGACTTGCAGATTGGAATTCGAATGCACGAATAATATTGTAAAATATGAAGCATTGGTCCAAGGTATGTATAAAGCAATTAGCCTTAACGTTAAATACCTTCAAGTTTATGGAGATTCAAAAATTGTAGTTAAACAAGTAAGAAACATGATGCATTGTATCTCTACACACTTGAAGCATTATCAGTCTTTGGTTCAGTTTCTCACTCCACATTTTTTAGCGTTCAGAATGCCAATGCTGACCTTCTTACTAACATTGCATCAAAATTGATCCCATCCGAAGATTATAGTCCTAATAGATTTTCTGTAGAATTAATCTTTAGGCCATCCATTCCCGATAATATCACCAATTGGTGGGTATTTAATGATGATTAAGACATTTTAAGCTTCTTAACTTCTGAAGAATCATATGATGACCAAATGATTGATGAAGATGAACACGACAATCAATTAAAAAAGAAAATCGAGGATAATCCTATACCAAAATCTGTAGTTAAACTTGAGGAACTCTATGATTTAAAAGATAGATTTAAAAGAGTTACTAATTCAAAACTACAGAGTTCAACTTTGAGATTTGAATTAATAAATCTTGGGACATATCTTAAACCTCAAAACATCAATTTAGGACTTGGTCTCTCATCTAAAGAAAGGTTATCCTTCATCCATTTGTTAAAGAAATATAAGGATGTATTTGCTTGGAGTTACGAAGATCTCAAAACGTTTAACACTTCCATCGTTCAACACACAATTCCGATGACATCTAATGATAAACATGTCCGACAAAAATTAAGGAAAATTTACTCGAACTTAGAAAATCAAATCAAAACAGAATTGAATAAACTCCTTAAGGCTAAAATCATTTTTCTGGTTAGGCATTCAAGATGGGTTTCCAACTTGGTTCTTGTTAGGAAGAAAAACGGTCATATCCGCATTTGTATGGATTTTAGGAATTTTAATAAGGCCAGTCAAAAGGATAATTTCCCACTACCCACTATGGAGCAGATTTTACAATCAATTGTTGGTTATGAACTTATGAATTTCCTTGATGGTTTCTTTGGATATAATCAAATCACGGTCCACCTAGATGATAGGTTAAAGACTACTTCCATAACCAAATGGGGAACTTGTGCCTACTAAAAAATGTTATTCGGTTTAATAAACACAGTGGTCACTTTCCAACGAGCCATGGATATAGATTTCAAAGGTCTGTTAAATAAAACGATTGTTGTTTATCTGGATGACATTATTGTTTATTCAAAGAACATAAATAATCATTTGTTGGACTTAAAACAAATTTTTGAATGTTGTAGAAAATATGGTATTTTATTAAATCTGAAAAAGTCTTTTTTCGCTCTTAGTGATAGGAAACTTTTAGGATTCATTGTATCAAAAAATGGAATTTACGTTGACCCTAGTAGAATAAAAGAAATTTTAGAAATTTCTCCACCATATAACAAAAAAAGCATGCAATCATTCTTTGAACAGATCAATTTTGTCAAAAGGTTTGTCCCTGATTTCTCACAAATTATTTTGGCATTATAACAAATGATTAAGAAAGGTACACTTTTTAAATGGGGTCATCATGCAATTATCAATGCCCCTTTTTTAAATACTCCGAATTTCTCTGATCGTTTCATCTTATATACCTTTGTTTCTTCAACATCTTATGTTGTTGTTTTGACACAAATTAATAATAAGAAAATGGAAGCACACATCTCTTTTTTCAGTTCAAATTTTTAGGGTGTTGAATTGAAGTATTCAGAAGTAGAAAAACATGCATTTGTTGTATATAAATATGTAAAGCATTTTAAACCTTTTTTTTAAAACACACATGAAAGTAACAGTTCCATTCCCAGTAGTGAGACAATTATTAGTGCATAAATAATAAGGAGAAAAGAGAGAAAATTGGGTAAGAGCTCTGTAGGAGTACGCTATTGAAATTAAACCATCCAGAATTATTAGAGGGCAAGGTTTCTGCAAGCTACTTACAAGAGAATCCAACATACCAGGTAAAGGGGACACAAGTAACAGTGAACACATTTATGAGGTAAGTGTAATTAATGTTGAGTCCCAATACGTTGATTTAATTATTTTTTTATTATTTTTATTTTTATTTATTTATTTTATTATTATTTTTTTTATTTTATCTTCTATTATTATTATTTTTTATTATTATTAATATTTATTTATATATATTATTATATATTATATATATATTATTTATTTATTTATTTATTTTAATTTTATTTATTTTTTTATTTTTTTATTTTTTGAAAAATGGATATGCTCCTCCTGAACTCAGTTATAAAAGAAAAAGAGATTTACGATTAAACGCAAGTAATTATGAGATTGTTGATAACGTGTTATTTAGAAGAAACTATGATTCCATACTATTAAGATGCCTTGAAAAATCTGAAGCACAAACAATTTTGTAGGAGCTTCACGATGGACTAGCAAGTGGACACTTTGGAGGAGATACTACTGCACACAAAATCTTACATGATGGCTACTATTAACCTAATCTCTTCAATGATACTCACGCCTACATAAGAAAATGCCAAACTTCTTCTGGAAGACAATGGAAACCAGCCTTGCGTCTACAGCCAGTCAACATCGAACAACCTTTCGAACAATGGGGATTGAATATCATAGGTGAGATCGTTCCTCATTGTTCTAAACAACATAGATATATTCTTAATGCTACATATTACTTCACTAAGTGGGTGGAAGCAATTCCGCTAAAGGTAGTCAATTTTGAATATGTTATTGAATTTATTGATCAATTTATCATTACGAGATTTGGTTTGCCTTCTGCATTTATATTTGATAACGCATCTTATTTTTAGGGTACCAGTATGATTGAATTTGTAATTAGGAGAGGTTTTAAACTCAAATATTCTGCTAATTACTATCCCCAGGGAAATGGTTTGGCAGAATCCACTAATACAAATCTCCTTAGAATAATAAAAAAATTGTAGATCAAAATCAAAGAAACTGGCACAAAGCTTTAATATTTGCTCTATGGGCTAATAGGATAAATCAGAAGGCCTATATAGGCACTTCTCCATTTAACCTAGTCTATGGGAAGGAAGCCATCATTCCATCACATTTAGCTCTTCCTTCATTAGCCCTATTTCAATTTATTGAAGAAACACCTTCTTCTTCCTTGCAATTAAGAAATTCACAAATCTTAAAACTAGAAGAAGAAAAAGAAAAGGCCAAACTCACACACACCACACATCAACAGATAGTGAAAGCTTCTTTTGATGCAAATTCAGTCACACAAAGATCTTTCCAAGTTGGAGCTCTAGTTCTCATGTGGGACAAAGCATGCAAAGAAAAAGGGAAACATACCAAAGTTCAAAAATTATGTCTTGGTCCATTTCAAATTGTTGAACAGATAAGCCCATCTACATTTATACTTCAAGATTTATCAGGAAAGAGAGATTCTCTCCCTATAAATGGGCTCATCTTAAAGAAATTATTTTCTTGGGAATTTTCATACAAAAAAAAGAAGAAGAATAATAATAAAAAATCTGTAAAATCACTTCCATTGTACATCCTGTTGCAATTTATTTTTCTTTTACAGATTTTGTTAATAAAATGTTAAATAGTACTCTATTGAATTTTCAAACATCCCTTGAATTTATTTTTAATTTTTCATTTTGAAGGTAGGAACTTTTAAGAAGTGGTTACCAAAATTGAAAATTAGATAAAAATTATATAACTCGGAATTTTTTTTCCATTAAGTTGTAAATATTTAAAAAACCTCAAAAATTATATCCTTTTACTCTAGTTTCAGTGAAAAAGGTTATCCTTAAAAAGTAAAGACCATATTACAACTAAAAACTTTCAACTCGGATTTGTCATCCAAAACTCTTAAGCAGTCAATAGTCCTCCCCATTCATTAAAAATGAAATTTTTAGAGTGTAATTCTAAAATATAATAAATCTAAAATGATAAGAGGTCTCATCACGAGCCTACTTACCCTGTTTATAGGGAACCAATTAAATTGACATTACCACACTGAACACCAAATCAGGGTAATGACTTATAATTTTTAATTATAAGACAAGGGGTCTTATCACGAGCCAACTTGTTCAGTTTTAATTATTACGGTGAATGGCTTTGTCATTATCTAGCCACCAATCCGGGACAATGGCTTTTTAGCATCAAAAAATAAAATAAAATAAAATAAAATAAAATAAAATTTATCTCTAATTATTGCACTATTAAATGGATGGGACATTGGATTGTTGTTGGTTAAAAGGTAACCATGTCAAGGCTATGAACGCCTACTAGCAGTAGAGGCTCTACCTGTGACAAACGAGTACACTACAAACTAAGTCGTAAAAGGCGCCATACTTTATTTTATAAACTGATTAATGACTGATACAAGTAAATAAGAGTTTTTCATTCATAAAAGGTTTTTATTAGAAATTGCAATTTAATGAGTTTTATAGTCAGAGTAATTTTATTTATCTAGATATTTCAAAAAGTAGTTTCCACTTCTTAGATTATTTTTACTGAAATTTTGGAAATTTCATTTATAAGGGATAACTCGTTCTTCAGTGAATCGTCAATTGTTGTATTGTTCAACAATCCCCATTTTAATGTATTATAAATTTCCTATGAAATTTATTATATTAAAATAAGGACCCTTTAGTTTTAGAAAATCAACATAAAAAATAATTTGTTAATAAGGAACTATAACCAAAGTTTAATACTTAGGCTTTTTAATTAAAACCCAAGTATTAAATCTTGATTATTCAAAAAACCAAATTTTAATAGCCGCCGAGACCAAAACTATACTTAGGCTTAAAAAACCTTAATTATTAAAAAATATGGGTTATTTAATAAAAAATAAATAAAATTTGGAGTTTTAATTCTCAAAGGTTTTATCTTTATAAACTCTGACTCATTCAAATCCTGCATCGCAAAGTTTCTAAAGGCTAGGCCTCCCCCGCGTCCCAGATAAAAAAAGTTTCATAAAGAAAATACCCCTCCACCAAATTCATTGCTATTACGATATAAACTGGACACGGGCATTATTCAATACAATTCATTAAAATCTTGCATCCGTGACTATCGCAAAAGTTCCAAAAAACCTAAAGTCTTAACCTTAACTCCATTGCAATTGCGATTAGGCCCGAACTCGATGGGAAAATCAACTTCACTTCATTAAAAGCCCGCATCCGCGCAATCGCAAGAACCAGTGCCCAAGTCCCGCTACCTATTTCTTTTGCGATATGGGATAAAGCCCCAGACTCGACGGGATTATTCTTTGAAATTCATAAGTTCTCCTTGTCTGCGGCTATCGCAAAAGGTTCCAAAAAGATTAAGTCCATACTTCTGCCTTATCTAGATTGCGATATGCAATTAAGCTCAGACCTGACAGGATTATCCACTGCAATTCATAAAACCCCCACGTCCGTAGCTATCTCAAATACCAAAGAGTCATGCCTCATTTGAATTGCGATTGCGATATCCTTCCTCATGACGATTGCGATATGAAATAATTTGTGATGTCATACTCCACGTCATCTACCACGCAATCACCACGTCATTATTCCACATGGATTCGCCACGTCATAGTGACGTCATCCCTTACGCCATCCCGCAGATCGCAAATCACAAATCTTTCAACACTGTTGGTGTTGTACCGCTCCATTATTGTGATAACGATTATACCGGACCCGACAAGATTATTAACTGCATTTCATAAATCCCCGTGTTTATGGCTATCACAAAAGCCATGAAACTTAAGTCATTCCTCCTCTGCCCATTCTGATTGTGATTTGGTCTTGTTTGGATTTTCGTCTATTTCAATAGGGATTCTCCTTGCTTGAAATATTACGATGAATCAACTCCTGACCTAAAAAGCATTTGCGATTATTCTAAGTTCTATCCCCAGTATAAAAGTGAATGCGATTTGCGATAAAACAGTAAAGTCCACTTGTCTTGTCACAGAGCTCACTTCGCATCCCTCTCCATGATGGTTGTGTTCGGATTTATTACGCTCTATGTTTTTATCCAGATTTCTTGCAAAACGTCATTTATTTCAAATAAAACTCGCTTATCAGTCACATTTATTTTCAACTTATCGATACATGTTTCCCATGTTCAGGTTCATGACATAGGAGGACAACTGTGCTGATAAGTGGCAATTCAGTTCAAACAGACAAACAAGTATCTAGATAATCCGATGGAACAAACAAAGCTGATGAAGACAACAAATCACATTAAGAAATTTCCACCAAAAAATTGTTTCCTTTAAGCGTTGGTGAAGGGATCTATTTAAATTCCCTCAACGCTCTACACAATAGATTCAGTTGTTTTCTGATACTTAAGCTTACTCGTTGTATGAAATAAAGGTCCTGAATTTTATGAAAAAAGGCTTACGAAAGCTCGCACTATTGTACTTTCATCATTTTCTCAATAGAATGACTAGAACATTATTTAGGAATTTTCATAAATGATATTGAGAAGTTGTAGTACTGTAGTCCTGGAATTGTCTTTGTGAGAAAGACTAAACTACTGCGATTTCTTTTATGAGTTGAGCAACATGCATCTGGTATTTCTATCTTTGTGCCTCTATTTTGTTCATAAATAAATAGTGAATTTATCTTTTCAGATTGCTTATTACATGGTATTTCTACTCTTCTATGCAATTCATGAATTCTTGAAGGCACTATTGTATAAAGGATTTAGAGTTGTAGGTTAGAGGAGAAAACTCAGATCTGAAGGATTATTGAGGATTTTTCTTTTGCACTCTAAATTATGTTTTGATGTGTAGAGTTCGTACTATTACAACTCTAGCTTTAAAAGCAAAAGTTCAAGCATTGTAAGAGACTGTTGGAGACCGGAGCCAGAGAAATGCATTTAATAAATTGGTATTTTTAATACTATTGTTTTAAATACTATTTTCATTTTATAATGGAAGGAATATGTCATTTTATTCATATTTGTGCACTATTGTTTGCATGAGTAATTTGTCTCAATCATATGTTATTATTTATCTCTACTCTTATGTTTTGAATTCTAATTTATGAGTAACTATTTACTCAGAAATCTGTCTTTTAAATTGATTTAACAAATAATGATATGTTGTGAACTATTTCCTCATATTCTTGTTTCATTATTCGAATTATTGATTTAACAATCAATATAATCGTGTGATCTACTTCATAAATGTTATCGATTGATTATTTAAATTAAGAGTTCTCTAAATAAAATATGTTTTGGTATTCGCAATGTCAGTTAATTGAACTATTTTGTTAGCTTGATATTCATTATAAGCCAAACATATTTACATCCAAAATCTTTTAAATATCTTGCTCTCGGTTAGGTTAGATATATATCTGCCTAATTGAGATAGGATTAGGATTTAGTTCCTTTTTCTTGCATTTTAGAATTAATTTGTATTTAGATTAATTCTACATTTCTAGAAGTCATCTTTTGAGGAAAACTTTAGATTGGTTTGCTTGTTCCACAAAAACAACTTAAGGATCATTCTTCTTGCCTGATTAGCTCGAAGAATTGATCTGGTAGTGCTAGCTATTAACAATTAGAGATATATTTAAAGCTGATAGTGGTTGGGAGAAGGTAACTATACCTAATTGAACCAATTAGAGCCACTATCCCAAATGGAAAAGGAGTTGTTTTAAGGTCCGGACCGAGTGGTTATCCCCAATGTTGCAGCAACGATTGTTGAGGCCTCAACACTTCCATAGACATGAAAATAAATACCATTTTTTCAAAGATGGAGTAAAATATATTGTGAGAGCCCATAGCAAGAAAATAAATCTTTCACTTGTTAATGCGGGGTAGATGAAAATATTAGTGAATTCAAGCAAGAATTTTGTGCTTCTAATGATCAAACCCAAGAATGGTGTTGATAATGAAGATTTTAAAGGTTGTGATTCAAAATTGAAATACAAATTGGTTGATGTTGTTAACAATATGATGAGATTATCAAGGAATTTAGACTTCTGTGATCCATAGCATTTGTTTAGAAACTTTTTGGCGAAATCACATAATTGATCATTTGTCGACGCGTTTCAAACCAACTAGTGTGGTTCATCGTCAGGACAAGTTGAAGAAGCAGATCCAGTAGTCGCCAATCTCTTTATGGAGGATTTTGAGTCTAGGGCTTTGGCCTCTTCTCGTCTCCTTCCGAAGCTGTGGAAAATATTCGTTGATGACACTGGTGTTTTCTAGTCTCATGGTCCTGATGAGCTGGATCTTTTCTTCAATCATCTTAATAACCAGTCCGCCGCCATAAAATTCACGATGGAAAAAGAAGACAATGGTTGTCTTCCGTTCTTGAATGTTCTCATCTCTAAGAAAGCGGATGGTTCATTTTCTCATCAAGTGTTTAGGAAGAAGACGCATACTGAGCAATACTTGCATGCTTCTTCCCATCATTTCCCAGCTCAAAAGTTAGGTGTTCTAAGCACACTTGCCACCCGTGCTTTTAGAATCTCTGATGAAGAGAGCTTGGAAAAGGAGAAGGCCCATCTCCTAGATGTCTTTGTGAAAAATGGTTACGATAGACACCTGGGTCAAAAGGCCTTCCTCAGGGCTAGGAAGGAGCCGTCAATTCGTAGGGATCCTAATGATCGGGTCATGGGAGTTAACCTTCCTTATATCCAGGGGACCACGGATATGATTGCAAGGATTCTGAGAAAGTTTGATGTGCCCGCGACTTTTAGACCTCTTAATACTATCCGTAGCTCCCTCAGATCTGTAAAAGATCCTATTGACCCTAAAGACATGAAGGGCGTCTATGTCATCCCTTGTTCTTGTGGGATTCCATATATTGGTGAGACGGGTCGCTCTATCAATCAAAGAATTAGTGAGCATTCAGCTGACTTGAGGCATGGTAGGACCAAATCCTCTGCCCTAGCGGAACATGCCGAGAAGACGATGCATCATGTATGTATCGAAGAGGCTCAAGTTATCGCTAGAGTTGCTCAGTTTCACCATCGCAAGTTTAGGGAGGCCCTGGAGATTGAAAAAAGGCCGAATAATCTTAATAGGGATGATGGCTGGAAGATCAGCAGCTGTTGGGTCCCAGCCCTGTCTTCCTAACCTCCGTGGTCCCTTCTTGGTTAGGTCTCTGTGTTTCTTGGTTTTCCTTTGGGTTTGTTGATTAATATCTTGCTTTTCCCTTGATTCGATCTGTTCTTCTTTTAATTTTCGTCCTTTGGGTTTAATCCCCTCTATTTCCCTATATTTTCGGGGATTATTTAATGTTGCACTTATGAATATTTAGCTTAATATATGTTATTTGTAAGCAATTGATTTGATAGTAATTTAGCTTTCGATTAGCCTGAGATTTTAACAAGAAAATGCTATGTTTAATGAATGAATTAAAATAGGCTTTTTTGTAACTATTCAATTTAATTTTCCTTTTATTCATTTAATTAATTTGTATTGAATTTTAAGTTAATTTAAACTAACCTTAATAAATAAAGTAAGATATAAAAAATTTCAATATGTATATTATTTTATCCAACTTTAAATAAAATGTTTTTGGAATGTTAGGTATTTGAAAAATACTATTAATACATTTAGATGGATATATTTATTATAAGGTGTATAATTATAATTATATATAGTATATATATTATATATATTATTTGAACATTAAATAAATATTACTAGAATGTTAGGGATTGTAAAATACTAATATAATATGTATTTATATAGTCAGATGGGTTTATTATATATTATATATATATATTATATTTATTATATATATTATATATATATATATATTATATACAATAATAATTTAAATTGGTAAACTAACCATGGATATTAATTTACTTCTATATTTTTCTAATAATTTATATAAATAATTTAATTACTTAACATTAAATATAGCATTATATTGGGTATTGGAAAATATTAATAATATATATTTTGAATAAAAAAATTGATATCTAAACCGGTTGTGTTTTATTTTTTACCCAAGTGCGTAAATATAATAATAATTATAAAGAATATTATATTATTTTAGCTAAAGGAGGTTTGTCTGGGGTTCGTAAGTTGAAAAATAGCTATTAGTCTTTTTAGCCGTTGGAGTCTCTGCTTAGACTATTTAACACGCTAACTGGATCTGCTTCTTCAACTTGTCCTGACGATGAACCACACTAGTTGGTTCGAAACGCGTCGACAAATGATCAATTATGTGATTTCACCAAAAAGTTTCTAAACAAATATGATGAGATGTTTTAGGAACCAAAGGGATTACCTCCCAAGAAAGGAATCCAACATGAGGTACAATTGCAGCAAGATTGTCCTCTTCCTAACATTGGCATGTACAGGATGTCAGTGATGGAAAGTGAAAAAATTAAGAAGAAAATTCAAGAGTTGTTGGATAAAGGGGTCATCATGCCATTTTCCTCGCCATGCGGTTCACCTATTGTCTTGGTGCCAAAGAAGGATGGAACATTGCGCATGTGTGTGGACTTCCGTGCATTGAACATAATTACGATAAAGAATCATTACCCACTGCCTAGAATAGATGATTTACTTGATCAATTGAAAGATGCAAAGTATTTTACTAAGTTGGACTTAAGGAGTGGCTACCATCAAATTAGAATAGCTGAAGGAGTTCAAAACAAAACAAGGCTTGTTTGAATGGCTAGTTATGCCTTTTGGTTTATATAATGCTCCTGCTACATTCATGCGTGTAATGAATGATATGAGAGGCCATTTCTTGATGAGTTTGTTATAGTCTACTTAGATGACATCGTAACTTTCAGTAAATCTCATGATGAACATGTCATGCATGTAAGAAAAGTACTTGATGTCTTGAAGAAATAACAGTTGTATCTTAAGATGTCAAAGTGTGAGTTTGGAAAAACTTATTTAGTTTACTTGGGTCATATTGTTGGAGGAGGTGAGTTGAAAAGAACTCCCTCCAAGGTTGATGTCATTTTGAATTGGCCAAGGCCCAAGACAGTTATTGAGGTAAGAAGTTTTTTGGGAGCAACACAATATTGGAGGAAATTCTTTGCTAACTTTTCTTCTATAGCATATCTTTTACATGTATTGACAAGTGTGAAAAAGGTTTTTCAGTGGGGAGGTAAACAACAAAAGCCCTTTGATGCATTGAAGGAAAAGATCAGTTCAACTCCAATACTTGCACTTTGATACTTGAGACAGTCATTTGAGATTCAGACTGATGCTAGCGACTATGCCATGGGTGCAGTCCTCATGCAACATGGTAAGCCTATCTGTTTTTATTCGGAAACTTTTAATGGTGCAGTGATTAACTATCCTACATATGACAAGGAATTGTATGCATTGGTGCAAAGTGTGAAAAAGTGGAAACACTACTTAATGGGTAAGGAAACAATCATTCACACTGATCATGAACCATTGCAATACTTGCAATCTCAATCAAAGTTGCAGCAATCAAGGCAATTCCAATGGATGGGTTTTCTTCAACAATTCCACTTGTAATAAGGTATAAGAAAGGTATCTACGATAAAGTTGTTGATATGCTTTCTAAGCCTATTGTTAGTGTAGCTACTTTACTCAAGCATAATTTTATTTTGCATGAAAGTTATATTGAGTAATATGCATTAGATAATGACTTTCAATATGTTTATGCAAGCTTGAGTCAAGGTAACCAAGTAGAGGAATTGGATTATCATTTGCATGATAACTTGTTGTACCATCTTGGAAAACTTTGTATTCCATAGGGAGAAAGAGTTAACATCATAAGAGAGGCTCATAATTCTCTTATTGTTGGTCATTTCGGTGTAAGTAACAATACGTCTATAGATGTGCCATCTCGGCAAACTTTGTATTCCATAGGGAGAAAGAGTTAACATCATAAGAGAGGCACATACTTCTCTTATTGTTGGTCATTTCGGTGTAAGTAAGACAATGGCACATCTACAGAGGCATTGTTATTGGCCTCGTATGCTTGAAAGTGTGTCACGTTTTATTAAATGATGCTCATTATGTGAAATTCGTAAGCATGGCAATAGGAAGTTAGGATTATACACACCACTTATGTTTCCTTCACGATCAAGGGAGAGTGTTTATATGGATTTTGTAGGAGGTATTTCATTGTCAAAATGAGGTCATGATTATTTGTATGTAGTTGTGGATAGGTTCATCAAAATGTGTATTTTGGTGCCATGTAAAAAGCAAGTTACAGCTGAACAGATAGCTCAGTTATTCTTTCATAATGTATGGATGCATTTTGGATTTCCCACACTCGTTGTTAGTGATCAATATCCTTGCTTTGTTGGGAATTTTTGGTAAAGCTTGTGGGGATTCATGGACACCAAGTTGAAAAAGAGTACAACTTTTAATCCACAAACAAATGGTCAAACAAAGGTGGTGAACAGAATAGTGATACATCTTCTTCGTGGGTATTGCAACAAGCATCCTAAGTTATGGGATGAACATTTGCACTATATTCAGCATGCTTACAACTGGGCCAAGCACTCTTCAACTCAAACATCACCATTTTAGGCATGTTTGGGATACTTACCTAAATCTCCTATGGATTTTATTTTGGCAAAGATGTTGCTATTGATGGTAATAGTGACATAGAAAAATCAAGAAAGTTCATTGAACAAATCTAATTGGTACACCAAATAGTTCAAGAACAACTTGAAAAGAGCCAAGGAAAGTACAAAGAAAGGCACGACAAGCATCGTGTAGATCACAAGTTCCAAGTCAGTGCTGAAGTTTTGCTTCACACTAGCAAGGAGAGGCTCCAAGGAGAAGGTAAAAAGCTAAAACCAATTAGATATGGTCCATTCAAAACTTTGGAAAGGATTGGTAACAATGCCTTCAGGTTGGATTTGCCTTCATATATGCAAATTTATGATGTTGTTAATGTTGAGAACTTAAGGTTGTATGAGCCTCATTTGATTGAAGATCAAGGTGAGAATATTCAAATTCCATCTATTGAAGAGTTTTCTCCAGAATTCCTGGATGAGCTTCAACAAGACACTATACTTGATAGAAGAACAAGGACATCAAAAAGAGGAAGTGTCAACTATCTTAGAGTGGGGCTCAAGGGAACAAATCCTTCAAAAGCCAAATGGATAGAGATTGGAAAGGTGAGGGAACTGTACCTTGACCTGCTGAATAACTGAAAGTGATCTTTTGGGGTCCAAAAGGCTTCTAGGGGGGAGGAATAACTAGGTGCTTAGAATTATGCTCAAAAATAAAAGTCGTCAGAATGGTACGAAACCTAAACAACCACGTAGTTCTCGTCATCCTGAATCTAACAAAACTCGTTTCACACAAAACGGACTCTATATGACTCCAGAAAAGAGTTTTGTCCACTTTGTCAAATAGATAAATTTTCAAAAAAAGAGAGGACATCCCAGTGAATAGTTCGTACTACTGAAATGGTGTTGATTGGACTTCCTAGGTGGCACTAATAGGGTATGGTGACGTGGTGTTGACTGGGTTTATTGATGGTGAGTTAGATCTTGCCAAGTGGCACACTCTGATTGGTTCGAAATTTGTGGTTGTGATTGGTTGGAATGGTGGCCAACCACGGGTTGACACGTGGCCCAGCTGGAGGCTACCATGTGGCTAGCTCGGGAGGCCACCAAAATTTTGTTAAAATTTGGGTGGAGGCCACCAGGGTCGAACCTGTGACCTCCTAGCAAAAAGTGCAATGGATTACCAATTGCTCTACACGATGGGTCTTAACCATCACAGGAGTTCGCCCATAATTGAATTAGCACTAATTGCGAGTTGTGGGAGTGGGGGGAAGGGTGGGGGGGACACCACTAGCAGCTAGCCACCGACGGTCCCCCATGTGAATATTTTGTCCACAATTGTGCCTCCGAATAACCACCAACATAACCATTTACTATAGCCATGCATGTGAACAAGAAAACTGCGCCAACATTGTAACCGCTAGGGAAAGGGGCGATCACCGAGGGCTAGCCCTTGGGCGCATGGCCCCCATGCGACCTCTATTTTTCATCTGTTTTGGGCCTTGGCAGAATTTTCAACCGCTTGACAAATCCGCCTGAATCTTGGCAGATTTATGGGCCAGTTAGTGGAATTTCGGGCCAAAACGGTGGTTCGATGCCAGAAATTGTGAAAATTGTGGAGCAAATAGTGGGGAAACTAGGAGAAGTCATAACTTCTCTAGTTTTCAACCAAATTGGGTGTAGAAAGAGGCTAGATAACCATTTTTGGACATTCTAGACTCGTTGGAGTAGGTTTCAGAAGCATTTGAGCATTGTAAACACATATTTTTACACATTTTGAGCATAATAGAGAGGCCCAAGCCATTAGAAGCTAGACCAAGGAGACGTAGCTTAGGAGGGGTGAACTCCTTGTTCATGTTCCCGTTGTGATGTTTTTTTGGTGATGTTCTGTACATTTTTATGCTAATGTTGAATCTCTTATTTAAGTTAAAATTGCTCATAAAATTAACATAAAAACTCATTTTTCACTTGAAAAACTCATGAATCCTTAAGCATATGAATATCATTTTGTTTTTAATCTAAGTAGGATCTTAGCACAAAAAAGTAATATTCTTAATCAGATCACTCCATGCAACATGTGTTATATTAGAAAAAACTTAGGGTCTTGCACTCCATCCAAACTCGATCAAAGTATGAATTCTAACATGTGAATGAATATGTCAAAGTCAAACATGCTAGAAAACCACCTGATTACCGACGAATGATGTGGACCGTTAACATGCACGAGAAAAACCACCAATAATGACAATGGCCCTCAAGGTACTGTAGTACAATCCATGAATCTGAAAATGAAGCTGAAGTTGAACACTCATGGAATTATCTGATCGAAGGCCAATGATGAAAACTTGTTGTCGGATGCGAAGAACTTTCCAAGGCATGCAAGCTCTAAGGTATTGAAAGGGGGTCTCTAAATCATCTGCCTAGATAAGGATTTGAAGTCGATACAAAGTAACCCATCGAAGGAGGGCCATGATGATTCCCCCATCATTGACACGAAACAAGGAATAAAGTGGAATGAATGAGTATGATCCAAGACTATGGAAAAATGTCAGACAATGTATAGGAAATAAACTGCAGATAGGACTTCTCTTGAACATATCGATGGCATGACTTCGGAGTGTGGTAGCATTTGACTCAACATAAGACTAAGGGTCATGATGATGAAGTAGAATAGTTAGATGAGAGGTAAAATGGATCACCCAAACTTGGAATGACAAGTGGCCGAATGAGGATATCCCAAACCCGACACGAGAAATAGATGAGTGTCATGTCCAAGAGTGACATGCTGCCTATATAAGAGATGTTTCAGTTTCATTTTTCCCCACTATTTCTAGTGAGTACCCCAATTATTTTTAATCACAAGCTTGAAGGGGATAGCATATGCTTGTTGTGTAAGTTCATTCTTCGAAATGAATCCGCTCTAGTAAGTTTTATGATTCCTAGGAAGGAGAAACTCAATCTCGTCATGGTGACGAGTCTTTCGTCATTTAATTTTTATGAGTCTGATGAAAGAATAACTCAGTGTATTTTTCATATTTAGAGAGTTTGAAAAAGAGACGAAAAAGAAAACTCCATCATATCCCTTTTCGCAATTTGTCTCTCAAACTCGAAAAGGTAGAAAACAATATTCAAGAGAACCGCTTGACCATGTCGACCAAGGTTTAACTTTTTCGTAAATAGTCAATCCCAAACTAAAAAAGGAGTAAACATATACTGAGACGACGTCAATTTATTTAATTTAACAAGTTTTAAAAGGCAAGTACTCGATGATCTTTTCCTATTTCGAGAGTCAGAAAAGAGCTTAAAGATGACTCCAGGGGGGTTCCTTTTTCATTTATTTTTAACGAGTCTGAAAAAGAGATAAAATAAAAACTTGTTGAATCGGTCAAAAATGATCACTATGACCACCAAAAAGAGCCTATAACTGCACAAAGTCAACCACACATCACTGATATCGAGAAAAATAATAAAATATTGTCAAAAATGTGTTTAAGAACTTATAAAAAGACCAAAAGTAAAAACATTTTTACCATTTCACTTGGAGTAAATTGGAGAGTGCATTTTACCCTATTTTCCTTGATTCTTTAGGTAAGTAGTGGGGAGATCTAGGGCACCATTTCAAGAACCTTCAGTTGAAGGTAAGAGCTCTTCCTTTTCTCTTCCTTTTCATTCTTATTTCATGCCATTTCATAGGATTTTTAGCTAGTTAAGGGGAGGATTTCAATTTTTAAAATTGAGGGCAACCAATGCGAGTCTGCTCATTGGATTCGTGCTAATTTTGCCTGACCCAAAAAGGCTATCTCACTGCCAGTGCGAAAATAATTAAGACAGACACGCTGGATGCAAAGCAAAAAATTGAAAGAGAAATACTCTCTCTTGATCGATTTTTTGAGTTTTTAATCAGTGGAAAGGCATTTAAATGATGTTTATGGGTTTTTTGTAGGAGATTTCGAAATCACAATTCCATTATGCAATGGATTTCCTTACTTCAACAATGTTCAACTAGTGCGAGGGACTACTAGTCAACATGAATAGACAGTTGACCAAAGGAAAGTTGGGAAACTTGAAGTAGTTCGACTTTGGATCTATTTTGGTCACTTTATTTTTGGAGTGTGTGCCCCTATTTCGATACTAGTGGGTAGAGGTGGAGGATCCAACTCCACAAGATCTGAGGTTGTTCAAATGGAGTGAGATCATGCCTTGAGGAGGAGGACGCCAACGGATGCATTTTCCTCTATCGTTCTTTGGTTGGATGCATCGACAACTAATCGTTGTGGATGATTATGCTTATGCAGGCACAGACTTCAGAGGAGACCCAGATCTGCCTCTACCACCGAGTGAATAGTGGACCAATGTAGGTAAAATTTGTTTTTGGAATTTTTAAAGTTTTATGATTTTTGTTTGAAGTGTATCTGAGAGTTTACTTGTGATAATTGTGTAGATGTAGGACTAGGAAGGCCTCCTGGCATGTCGCCAATAGCACAACGAGTAGCACGTCAGATAGAAGATGCTCCATATAAGGAAGGAGCATATCCTATATTAGAAATGGAATGAAATCTGGAAGTGATTACTCAAGGGATTCCAGAACATGCGACTATAGATGACGTGCCATTGCGGTACCAGAGGCATACAATAGGAGTGTCTGCGAGACTATGTTGGCTATTAGGTCGAGTGATCATAGAGGTCTCATGTTATCACAAGCAACATGTAGGCGAATAGCCTTTTCTAGTCGTGTTTTTCTGCACTATTATAGGCTTTGAAAACCATGTGCCCTAGAACACTTATTTTTTGAGATTTTGATGAACAAACTTTGACAGACGCGGTATATATATGTGTGTGTGTGTGTGTGTTTCTATTATCTACTTATGTGTTCATGTATCATGATGATGTGATCAATTTTATAACTTATGCAATTGTCTGTCTAAAACATAATTTGCTAATGCATCTGTTAATGTATTCAAATTTCATGGAATGTGTTGATATGTGATATAATCAAAATTTCTTTCCAGTAATCGAACATGTAGATACATACGCAAAATTGGTGGATTTCTTATTGACTAATGACTATTTAATTGTAACACAACGAGTTGTGAATCTAATTTAACAAATAAATTTCTAATTCTGAGAGAAAATTCTTCTGATAATAGTTTAGTAACAACATTGTACTTGACAATATTATTAGTTGTTTGTCACAAGAAGATACCTTGTAAAGTGATCAACTCGCCATCAGGGGTGAAGAGTGCCCAAGTTGTGGAGGATAAGTTCTGTGTGCTACGACAAGCACCATCATCAAAACCAACATAATGGTTTGATGGCATTTGTGAACTGAATGGAACACAAGGTAAGTAGAGGAAACATGTTTGCAAAGTAAGCAATCACACCAATGAATTGACTCACTAATGTACAAAAGTAATTACATAGAATTCATGCATAATACTTTTTTAGATAAAGTCCGTTGCGGGGTTGTGATAATACATTATCTTCGTAGTCAACCATCTCATAGGCGTCTTTTTTAAGACACGTTTAACGATGTATAGCCCATGTCACATAGGTTCAAACTTCCCAACTCCCAACTTATCGTTGGCTTGGTCATATGGCAAGACCAAGTCACCTTCAGTGAAAAATCGTGGAGAAATAATTTGATCATAATGAGCTTTAACTCATTTTTTGTGCTTCAATTATCATCATAGCAATACGACGGGTCTCATCAAGCCTCTCGAGATAAATTCACCACTCCTCTTCAGGTGAGGTATTAGGGAGTAGCTCAATAACTAGTTTTAACAAAGGGATTTCACACTCGATCGGGAGTGTCGCCTCTAAACCATATACCAACTGGAACGGAGTGAAACCAGTGGTTGTATTAGCAGAAGTTCAGTAAGCCCAAAGAGTCGAGAATAGCATGAGATTCCAATTATTTTTATGCTTCCCAATGGTACGTTGAAGCATAGTAATCAAGACTTTATTAATCGCTTCAATTTGGCAATTGGCTTGTGGGTAGTAAGGAGTTGAGTTATCATGGTGAAGACCCAACTGAGAAGTAAGCTCTGCCATCATGTACTGATGAAAATGTGATCTATGGTCATTGACAATGGCTTTAGGGATGCCAAAATGGGATATGACATGGTTAAAGAGGAACTGAGTAGCAGTGATATCGTCAACATTATAGGTGGGCATCGCTTCGGCCCATTTAGTAAAATAGTAGACAGTGACGATGATATAGCCATGCCCCCTGGCCGAGCAAGGGTTACATGTCATGAAATCTATTCCCCATTTAGAAAATGGTCCAACAGTAACAACTGGGTGTAAGAGTGCTGGTGGGGCACGCTGTTTGTAGTTATAAATATGATATTGATGGCACTTTTGAACTACCAGAATACAATCATTGAACATAGAAGGCCATAAATAATCCATGTGAAGGATCTTCTGAGCAGTGGCATAGCCTGACATGTGACCACCACATGCCCCAGAGTGGCAGTCATTCAAGACTCGTTCATCCTCTTCAAATTTTAGACATTTGCAAAGAACAGAATGAACACCGACTTGGTACAACGTATCACCAATAATCTGATAAGGTTGAGACTGATATTGGATGTGGCATCGGTCGGATCAAGACAACTCAGATAAAAAAAGTTTGGGTCTGAAGATAAACAATAATATCTCCATACCACAAGTGGAGAGTGATGATGAGAAACAATTTTCATTAGGAATTTTCTCAGTAAAATTAGTGGAGGTGTTTGTATAAGGAAGGGCGCAGATCAATTCGAAAAAAAAAAAAAAAAAAAAAAAAAAAAAAAAAAAAAAAAAAAAAAAAAAAAAAAAAAAAAAAAAAAAAAAAAAAAAAAAACGAGTGACTTCTTTGATTTGGCAGTGAACTCCAAATCAAAATTTTGCAGGGTAACAATCCATTTATATTATTTTCCCCCAAGCCACTGATGAGTCAAAATATAAGTCATGGGGTTATAGTCAGAAATCACTGTGGTCTTTTGTAGAAGAATATAATGGTGAAATCATTGAACAACATGGACTGATGCTAAGGCAAGTTTCTCGACATGAGCATATTGAGTTTCAGTGTCAATAAGATTAAGACTTAATTAATAAACCACATGTTCATTGCCATCGTCATTGTCCTAGACCAACACCATAGCAATGGTACTGTCAGACGCAGCCAAGTACATGAAATAATCACCTTGGTAGTCAGGGGGATGGAATAAAGGAGCACTGATGAGTGTTTTCTTTAGAGCATCAAAATATTTCTGGGCAATTTCATCCCAAATGAATGAGATCCCCTTCTTAAGCAAGTGAGTAAAACCCTTGGCAAGCTTAGTGTCATGAGGGACAAAGCAACGGATATGTCAAACTAGGCAGTAAATCCTCAAAGCAAAATTGATTTGTATATCTTATTCCTTCAGGTTGGTCTTTTATTATATACATGAGGGAGAGAATGTTCACTTCATCTCCCGATGACTATTCATATTACTTATTTATTTATTTACATTATGTTCACCTAATCCTGATGATTAGGTGTCAGCATTCCCCCCCTTAATCTGAAGGGATGTTGGTGAGTCCAAGCATCATTCTGAATCGTTCAATATTTCTCTTCCAAGCGCTTTGGTGAAGATGTCTGCAATTTGCTCATTAGTGGAACAATGACGGAGATGGATTGTTTTGGCCTCAACATGACGTCAAATCAGATGATATTTAGTATTGATGTGCTTCGTTCGATCATGGAACTTTGGGTTCTTGGCCAACTTTATTGTAGAGGAATTGTCAATCATGAGTGGAGTTGATTGTACTTGCTTTACCTGCAAATCTTCAAGAATTTTCCTGAGCCACACAATTTCTTTTGTTGCTTCAACTGCTACCACGTATTTTGCTTCTGTTGTGGAATTTGCTAGAACTGATTGTTTGCGTGATCTACAAGAGACAGCTCCTGATCCAAGACTCATAGCATATCTTGAAGTAGATACCCTAGTTTCTTTGTCTCCATCGAAGTCAGAATCAGAGTATCCAATCAAGCTGAAGGCATCCACCTGTGTATACTTGATTCCAAAGTCTTGAGTTCCCTTCAAGTACCTTAGAACTCTTTTTGCAGCAGACCAATGTCCCTCACAAGGCTTTTGCATAAACCTGGAGAGGATTCCAACAACAAACGAAATGTCTAGTCTGGTAGTAGTTAGGTAGTTGGAGACTTCCTACAAGCTGTCTATACTTTGTTGCATCCTCAAATTCTTTTCCTTCATTGGATGTGAGCCTTAAGTTTTGTTCCATTGGAGTAGTAAGAGGATTGCATTCTATCATGCCAAACCTGTTCAAAAGATCTCCAATGTATTTCTTTTGAGAAGGAAATATGGACTTTGGATGTTAAGTTACTTCAATACCAAGATAGTAATGAACATAGCCCAAATCAGTCATTTCAAAACTTTTCCCCAATTCCTTCTTTATGGATGCAATGTGGCTTTCATTGTTCCCTGTCATTAAAAGATCATCTACATATACCATAAGATATACAACTATTTTGCCAACTTTCTTGACAAATAAAGTTGCATCATCAAGATCATAATGTTTGAAATTGAGTTTCAGAAGATGCTCAATTAGTTTTTCATACCAGGCTCGCGATGCTTATTTGAGGCTACAAGGACTTCACCAGTTTGCATACTTTATGTTCATGTCCTTTCACATCAAGTCCTTCAAGTTCAGACATAAAAACATTCTCTTTTAGATCTCCATTCAAGAAAGTAGTTTTTACATCCATTTGATAGACTTTCCAACCGTTCTGAGCAGCTAGGGCAGAGTGTCCGGATGGTAGCCCATTTTGCCGTGGGGGAAAAAGTCTCCTCATAATTGACCGCTTCCTTCTGTGCAAAACCTTTTCCACAAGCCTAGTTTTGTGAGCCATAAGCTTTATACTTGTTCTTGTAGACCCACTTGCAGCTAATTAGTTTGGTTCCTAATGGAGGATCAACCAACTTGCAAGTGTCGTTCTTTATGAGGGCATCATACTCCTTTTGCATCTCTTCCTTCCATTCATCATGAGAAGCAGCTTCTTTGAAGGAAGTTGGTTCAAAATTTGTAGACAACTTCAATTCACAATCATAAGAAACATCCATATCAACAGGTGAATTAGAGTCATCCACATCACCTCCATTTTGCCAGTTTGAATTTCTAGTTCCTGTCTTTCCAACCTCATTAGGATGAACACTTTCAAGTGTCTTTGTCAGCCACTTTGGGGGACCTTTCTTAGATGGTCCAGGCTTCTCCGTTGATTGAGTTGGGACTGAATCAAGATTGAGTCTCCTAATTCTATCAATCACATCACTTAAAGCATCATCCGTTGTTGGAGTTTCATGCGCGGGAGAGTGTTTTTCAGAAGAAGATTCCACATGTTGATCCAGTATAGGAATCCCCCCTTCAAGATGTGGAATTTGATTACCAAATTCTTGAAATGATTTTGCTTTTGCGAATCTATCCAAGCAATTAAGTTGCCGCTCAACAACATTGTTAGTTTTGGATGATTCAAGAAAAATTACATCTCTAGATACAACAAAATTTTTATTTAATTCATCATAGAGACTGTATGCTTTGGAGGTGTTTGAATACCCCAGGAAGATACATTTACGACTTCTAGCACCAAGTTTGTTTCTATGTACCTTTGGTATCAAGGCATAACAGGTGGAACCAAAGACCCTGAGATGCTTTATCGAAGGAACATGTCCATACCACATTTCATATGGAGTTTTGTTTTTGATAGCATTAGATGGACATCTATTCTTTATATATGCAGCACATTGAACAACATCAACCCAAAACATTATCTTTACATTTTTGAAGAAGAAAATGGATCGTACCATATTTAAGATTGTCCTATTCATTCTTTTAGCTACACCATTCTGTTAGGGATTATAAGGTACAATTGTTTGATGTTTGATCCCATGTTGGTGAAGATAGTTTTCAAATTCATTTGATGTGTATTCTTTTCCATTATCAGTGCAAATAGACCCAATATGAGATTGTGCATCATTTTCAATCCATTTATGAAAGTTCTTGAATGTTTGAAAAGCAACATATTTGTTCTTCAATAAATAAACCCAACACATTCTGGTGTAGTCATCAATAAATGTCATCATATATTTATTTCCATTTGCAGAAGGGACATACATTGGACCACATAAATCTGAATGAATGAGTTCAAGTTTTCTATGTGCTCTTGAATGTGAATCATGAAAAGACTGTTTGCTATGCTTTCCTAGAATACAAGCATCACATTGCTTAAAGCCTAGGAATTATAGGCAAACCAATAACACCATATTTCTTCAACAAGCGGAGGCTGTCATAGTTCAAATGTCCAAATCTAGCATGCCATAATAAACTTGATGGAAGTGTAACTTCTTCATAATTAGAATTGTATGAGAAATGTTGTGCACGAGTAGAGGTACCTTGTAGCTTGAGAAGCCTTTCTTCTTCTATTCCCCTCATGACAAGTGAGTGGTCGGATTTTTTTCTCACCTCAAGCTTGCCATTAAACATATGAATGGAGTGACTTTTCTGGCAGATGTGGACCAAGGACAACAAGTTTCTCTTCATCTGTGGGAGATATAGAACATGATGCAAAAGAAAGTCTGGAAGACTAGGCAATTTAAGCCTGATTATGCCAAGCCCTGATGGCTTGATTTTTGATTGGTCTAAAAAGTATACTGCTCCATCAACATTGTCAGTAAATTCTTCAAAAAAATATTTTCTATGAGTCATGTGGCAAGTTTCTCTTGAATCAAACAACCAATCATTTTTCCAAGAAGCAAGTGAAGCATTAAATAAATCTTCATTTACTCCAATATTACATTGTGCCACAACATAGTGAGCGGATTCAGGTGCTTTACCTTTATCTGCATCATCAATTTTACCTTTTCGTTGATTTCTTTGCTGCTCACTTTTGTCCCATGGTAACTTGCATGTAGAGGCATCATGTGATCCATTTCTTTTGCAGCGTATGCAGTGCAAATCTGCCTTTCTCCTTGAGAGTGTCTGCCCCCCTGCCTCTGAAATATCTTCCTCTTCCTCTTCGACCACCTCTTCCTCTGAAAGAATCTTGAGTAGGATGCTTTTATTTATGAGCAAGGCACACAACCTCTTCTAAAGATTCATGAGCTGTCTTCTTTCCAAAATCTTTCTCTCTTTCAGCAAATTTTTTCACAAGAGAGTCAAAGGTAATGTCTTTAAGATTTCCATTTGCTTGCAATGACTCAAGATAATTGGAGTAAGTAGGATAAATTGCCTTGAGAAAAGCGATAAGAGGAATATCCAAATCAATTTTAGTGGCTTGGACATCATGCATTATAGACTTTACTTTGGATGCAAGAGCAAGAGGATCATTATTTTGCAATTCAAGAGTGAAGAGTTTAATCATGAGTTGAATAACTTCAAGTGAAGAATGTGAGTCATAGAGTTCTTTCAACTTTTTTAAGGCTTCGAAAGCAGTTGAAAATGGCATAATATGGAAACTCACCTCTTCACTTATAGATGCTGCAATTAATGCATAGGCTTTGCTGTTCTTATTTTCCCAAATGGCGAGCTCTTTGTCTGAGGTAGGTTGTTCTGGTTGTTTATCTCCGCCTCCAATACACACTCCTTTCCACAACTCATTGAAAATGAGGGTGTGTTTTATCATTCGGGATCACTTAGAATAGTTATGATTTCCAGTGAGAACTATTCCCACAATGGATATGATTGAATGCATACTGTAACAAAAATTTCTGCTACAAAATTTTACTCTTAATGGGAGAAAATTTAAGCTTGATTGTGCCAAGCCCTGATGGCTTGATTTTTTATTGGTCTACAAAGTATACTGCTCCATCAACATTGTCAGCAAATTCTTCAAAAAAATCTTTTCTATGAGTCATGTGGCAGGTTGCTCCTAAATCAAGCAACCAATCATTTTTCCAAGAAGCAAGTGAAGCATTAAATAAATCTTCATTTACTCCAATATTACATTGTGCCACAACATAGTGAGTGGATTCAGGTGCTTTACCTTTGTCTGTATCATCAGTTTTACCTATCTGTTGGTTTCTTTGCTGCTCAATTTTGTCCCATGGTAACTTGCATGTAGAGGCATCATGTGATCCATTTCTTTTGCAGCGTATGTAGTGCAAATCTGCCTTTTCTCCTTGAGAATGTCTACACCCCTTCCTCTGAAATATCTTCCTCTTCCTCTTCGACCACCTCTTCCTTTGAAAGAATATTTAGCATGATTCTCTTCTTTATGAGCAAGGCACACAACCTCTTCAGAAGATTCAGGGGCTGTCTTCTTTCCAAAATCTTTCTCTCTTTTAACAAATTTTTTCACAAGAGAGTCAAAGGTGATATCTTTGAGATTTCCATTTGTTTGCAATGACTCAAGATAATTGGAGTAAGTAGGATAAAGTGCCTTGAGAAAAGTGATCAGAGGAATATCCAATTCAACCTTAGTGGATTTGATATCATGCATTATAGACTTTACTTCAGATGCAAGAGCAAGAGGATCATTATTTTGCAGTTCAAGAGTGAAGAGTATAATCATGAGTTGAACAAATTAAAGTGCAAAATGTGAATCATAGAGTTCTTTCAGTTGTTGTAAGGCTTCGAAAGCAGTTGAAAATGGCGAAATATGGTGATTCACCTCTTCATTTACAGATGCTATGATTAGTGCATAAGCTTTGTTGTTCTTGTTTTCCCAAATGACTAGCTCTTTGTCTGATGTAGGTTGTTCTGGCTCTTTGTCTCTGTCTCCAACACACACTCCTTTCGACAACTCATTGAAAATGAGCGTGTGTTTTATCATCCAAGACCACTCAGGATAGTTCTCTTTGTCAGTGAGAACTACTCCCATGATGGATATGATTGAATGCATACTGTAACAAAAAACTTCTGCTACAAAACTTTTAATCTTAATGGGAAACAAATATAGTTCTGATATGACTGGATAGCAAACTCAACTTGACAGGAAATGTCAATACTCAAGACATATATATCGACACTATTCAAAATATATATCGGTTTCTTTTTACATTGATCACCCAATACAACCCTTCAAAATTTTTTAACACATAGTGGTGATTTTAAAACATGCACAAAATCAGGGCTCAACTCACATCATAGGACAACGCTTCATAGGCAGCGTACTCACTCACAAAAATCAGGGCTCAACTCACATCATAAGACAGTGCTTCATCAGAGTGGCGCCGCGTACCAAAACAGTTCAATATTCAACGCATACCATGTGCATTCAACGCATGACTCAAATCAATTTACATACGCATTTAACATATGCCATGAACAACGTTCAACGTATGGTATTAATCATATTTTACATACCATGAATCAGCATACCAAAACAACATTAATACAATGCTAAATAGCGTGAAGATGCTAGCCATCGTGAAGATGATACCATGTCAACGTTAATATAATACCAAAAAATTCAACACATTGGATACCATGCAGCATGAATGTCAACGTAAATACAATGATAGCAAGTCGGACCAATTTTACAATGAAATCACCATATCAGCGTATATTTTCATGTACAATCGATTTAAAATAAAAAATTGTACCCAGCTTTGCCCGATAAAATCACCATATCAACGTAGCTTTTCATGTACAATCGATTTAAAATAAAAATCGTCTCCAGACGCTCGGCCTCCTTGTAATCAAACGAGCATCCATTCTTGTCCAAATATCGATGTAGAAAACATAACCACACTCACACTTGAAACCCGTTAATCCCACACACTTCCTACAAAATTGGCATTGGTTTGGAGTCCTCACCGGCTCTTCGGAAGACACAAAATTCCCATCATTTGAGGATGACCCAACAACTCCAGCAAGGTTTCAAAACAAAGGGCGGAATGGTTCGTTCAACGTAGAGAACCAAAGGTCCGTTTATAAAAGTAAGGCCTTCAAACGTTATGCTGTTGCTTCTTCCAACTTGTTCAGAAGAGAAATAGGGCATTAACCACTCGAAGATATGTTAAGGAAATTGAGTAACCCATACTTTTGCTTGGCTAATCTTACAATGGAATTTTTATTTTTCTTGGTTATGCGTTAGATAGAGGCAGTGATTGTGTGTTAGATAGTGGCAATGATCATGTGTTAGACAGTGGCAGCGATTGTGGAGGGGACAGAGAGCATAGTAGACAGTGGACAGAGAGCGTAGTAGGCATACTCCACAGGGGCAGAGGACAAAGAGTAGTAGGCAAAAGGGAGTTACAACTATTTTGGGAGCTGGCTCTAATACCATGCCAGACCAGGCAGTAACTCCTCAAAGAAAAATTGATTCTTATATCTTATTCCTTCAGGTTGGTCTTCATTATATACATGAGGGAGAGATTGTTCACTTCATCTCTCAATGACTGTTCATATTACTTATTTATTTATTTACATTATGTTCACCCAATCCTGATGATTAGGTGTCAACAGAATAAAATTGGCCTTCTCTTGCAATCTCTACAATTGGTGTAGTGATGAAGGAGGGGTAAATTTATAATAGCCTCAATTTTCAAAGGGTCGATTTGGATGCCTTCTTTGGACACAACAAAACCTGAGAGCTGACTAGATTCTACGGAGAAGACACATTTATGCAGATTGAGACGGATATTAGTGTCGACAGCGTAGAAAGATTACTCAAAGGTGGTCTGGATAGTCATGCCACTTAACATAATGAGATGGTTAGTCATCTAGATAAGGTTGACCAATGTGTTTAATATCATGAAAGGCATATGACATTGCTCTTTGGAAGGTAGCACTAGTGTTTTTGAGACTGAAAGGGAGATTCTTATAAGAAAAGTTCCCGATGGATAGATGAAAGCAGTCTTGTGCTGATCAATGGGTAATATGTTAATCTAGTTATAACCAGAAAAACCATCCATATAAGAGAAGATCTCACTCCCAGCGCACTCATCAGTGATTTGATCAATAAAGGGAGTGGGATAGTTATCTTTAGGGCATGCATGATTGATGTCACGGTAATCAACACAAAATCGGATTGTTCCCTACTTTTTAGTAACAGGTATGATATTAGAGATCCAATCTGTCAATGGGATAGGGTAAATAAAACCAAATTTTAGAAGTTTTCAACTTCTCCCTTAATAGCAACGACCTTTCTGGGATGCATGGGATGGAGCTGTTGATGAACGGGCTTCGCATTAGGATACATGGGTATTTCATGCACCATAATAGTTGGATCAATCCCAGGCATTTCCTCATACGACCAAGCGAAGATATCACAAAATTCTTTAAAAAGGTAAGTGTAAACCCCGATCTCATCAAGAGAACAGGAAACCCCACTGTGAATATTCTCGACAATCCCAAGTTTAATGGAAATGTTGATGGGCATGGTTGTAGTAATATTTCCCATATTATCTTTGGACAAAACTTTGTGCACCAAAATAGGTGTTTGAAGTGGATGCATCGGGTTATGACAAACAAAAGCTTCAAGACACGAAGGAATGTCGCTAAGACTTGGAAGAAACGAGGAATGATGATGGGCATCATTCCAAGGAGTTTCGTCAAGAGACAAAACCTCAAGAATACTCTTGTCGGTGGAGAATATCTTGTTTAAGGGATTCAAAGAATCCCAAGAACCAAGCCAAGGAGGTTGTGAATACACATCCAGGTGCATACTGAGAATGGTATGATTTTTTGAAGTAGCCGTTGGAGCCAAGAAAATTTATTGATAAGCTTGTTCTAGAGGACTTAGCAGCATAACGTCACCAAAAGAATCAACCTGATCTAGAGTAGGGATGATCCACAGATCATTGGAGATAGAGATTATGTTGATCGAGGCGACATGCAAAGGTGAGAGAGAAAAATTTCCCATTAAAGCATAATCTTTGAAAAGACTTGCCCCCACGCTCTCATATAGAATATTAGTATTTCCCACATATGGGACATTTCCATTTGAAACACCAGAAGAGAAAAAGGACAATTGATCGACAGTGACAATTTTCCCTTCATGAGGAAAACAGAGCACCCAGAAAAAAGAGGAAACCAAAAAAAACATGGCATGGGTCCAACTCCGTTCAAGTAGAAGGTTGTAATTCAGATTCACATCTACAACTTCTACTTCTAATTCGACTGTCTTCCCTTCCAAGGTAACAGAAAAACTTGTGAGAATACCATAAGGACGAGAGCCTCTGCCATCAAAGGCCTCTAAGGTGTTCGGGAACTGGTTGAGAGGTGGGGAGCCAATGGATTTCCAACATGAAATAGACATGATGCAGGTGGAAGCACCTTCAACAATGGCAGTCCGATGGATCGTCTTTCCTTTTATAATAAGTTGAATCGAAAATTAAATTTTATGAAGAAGATGAGGAACATAGTTTTCTAGATTGAAAGTGATAAAGTTCGAATCGACAAGATAGATGCCTCCTATAGCAGACAATAATGATTTTTGCTGTGTTGGACAAGTTTGGAGAACTTCCAAGGCAAACATCGTTGAAGGTAGCTGAGCTAAATCTTCGACAATATTGTAATGTTGAGCAACTCTAGCACTCGAATTATAGGATGACTTCCGAAGCACACCTTTGGGAGGTGGTCAAATGACAAATTCATTATTAGGTCTCTCGATATGGAGAGGACCAGATCTAGGTGGAGCGAAAGTAGAAGGTGTATTAGTGGATTCCTTTTCCATCGTCTGCTTTTGGGGAGTTTGATAATCTTTTGATCGGGTGGCAACAGAGATAGGTAGTGAACCCATCATGTAAACCTAAGAACTGGGTGAAACAGAGGATATTGGTTTGTCTGCCAACTAAATCTGCTGAGATGGAAATGGATCTTTCAGTATAGTCGGAGTCCCTTTTAATAAATGGCTAACTTCTACATGTCGGGGACAATCCTTGGTGTAATGATCTTCCTCACAAATGAGGCAAGGATATTTTTGCTTACATTTGGAGGCATCATTGGCAAATGGATTAGGAGGATCCTGTTTTGGGGTATCAGATTTTGCTTTACTTTTACCCTTCTTCTTACCTCTCAAGGGTTTGTCTACCATAATAGACTGGACGAAATTGAACTTAGATATTTTACCAGGATTCGATGGGTTTTTCGAAGGAGGAATATAAGAAGTATTCGAAACAGATTTCTTCTTCGAAGAAGCTTTAGTGGAAGTTTGAGATACTGATCCAATTATACCATCAACAGGTGGTACATCTGGAGACTTCAAAGATGCCGAATCTGAAGATGGCCTTGGAGCATCTGGCAACATTTCATACAATGTGGCAGATTGAGAATAAACAAAATCCAAACACTGGGTATGGGAAATATCTTGATCCTCGGTAACACAACCTACCATTTATATATATGCAACAATTTTGTTTACAAATGACTTGGTGAACCATTCGGTCAACAAATCATCAGGGATTTCAAACTTGATGAGGCGACGTCAACGTCTCCATTCATGGATGTGATGGAGATGTGGGTCGCAGTGTAGGAATTTACAGGGTAAGTTCCTCAGACAGAACACCAAAGGACACCACTCACAAACAGATCATAGATCAATACACTAGTACTGTTGACATGGTTAAAACCCTCAAAGAGGGAAACAATTCGCGGCCTGAGCCAACGCGGCCACTTCAAGCAATTTATTAATAAAAGGATGAAAATTTACATAAGCTTCTCTCATGAACGGTTACCCTACAAATGACCCTCCATGCTCTTTTTGGTGTTACAATCCCTACAACACTACGAGATCTATCATCACCAACATAAATATTTTTGGTGTTACAATCATTTAAAGAAGAAAACATGGCTTTGTTTTTAGCCATGTGATAAGAATCTCCAGAATCAATGAGCCACTCATGAGAATGAGAAGAAGAAGATACATTTAGTGCATATCCAGACCGAGATGCTTGACAAGCACAGGCAAAAAGTGTTATTCTTGAAGATGAAGTTGAAGTTGTTGAGTGCTCCAAATGGATGTTATGCTTCTTCATTGTTGCTTCCAAGGCTTCCATCTTCTTAAAGCATTTGGATTCTAAGTGGCCATATCGATTACAAAAGTGGAAATGTCTATAAGTATCCTTCCCTTTGTTTTTATTTGCCTTATCATTTTGCTAAAATTATTTTTCATTTTGAGACTAAAATGGCTTAGGACCCTTGTTTGGTTTATGACTATTCTTTTTAGGATACAGATTCTTAGCATTCTTTGAATTTGGTTGCTGTTGGGTGGCCAAGGATTTCTTAGAAGAGTTTCCAAGATTAAGAAGACCAAGATGTAAGAGTTTTTCTTGTTCTCTTATTAAAGAATCACAAAAAGCGCTAAAGGAAGGGGACTTGTAGTCTTGTCCTTGAGAAATGAAGGCTTCTCTTGTAGAATGGAAGGTGGAAACAAACACAAAGTAGGCTAGTCCCAACTTAGTAAGAATGGAATAGATAAGGTTACCAACTTCTTTCTTAACCTTAACACCTTCCAAGAGAAGTCTAAGGGTCTTGAACTTAGACAAAAAATCTTCAATGGAAGAAAAATTATTTGGGTCCAATGTAAGCAACTCGTTTTCGAGTTGATGGGCTCCAAGTTCATTTTTAATTCCAAAAACTTTAGTGATTTGTTTCATTGCTTCATTAGGAGTATCAAGTTCTGCGATATGAAATCTAAGGTATGGAGAAATAAACATCCCTATCAATCCATGTGCTTGATCTTGTCTATTTTCCCATTTGGCTGCCTTATCTTCATCCTTTGGTTTGGTTTCTTGGCCTGAGGTTATTCTGTAAAGACCTTTACTTCTAAGTAAATCCACAATGTAGGACCACCATTGGAAGTAGTTGGTGTTGTCAAGAATAACTTGGCATGGAATTTCCATTTTAATAGAAATTGAAGCTATATATTCTGAAACTAAGTGTTCCAATGGAAAGATCTCGAAAAATTAGGCTGATAAAAAAAAAGGGGCTTTGAAAACAACCTCCGTAAGAAGAAGTTATGACTTTTTGAAGAAAAGTTGTTGAAGATGTTGATGAAGTGTGGGAATGTGCGGAAATGAATGATAATGTTATATTTAAGAAAAAATCCACCCCCTTTCCAAACTTAATCTAATTAGCTCAATAAAAAGAAAGACTTGAACTCAAGACCTCTATTCTCATAAAGTAGCTTTGGACCAAGTGAGCTAGATTAAAAAGTTAGTAATTTTTGGATAAGAGGAAGGTTTTTTTTTGTTTTTGTTTTTTTAAGTCACTGAAGCTTTAGGGTGTGTGCTTACTTGAGAAAGCTCTTTTTTCCCTGAAAAACAAAAAAAAACAAAACCCAACACGGACATACCAAAAAAAAAACATTACAACTTGAAGTTAGCTTTACCCGGAAACTAAATATTTTCCTCAATGTTTCTGATTTTCCGAGATCACACTGAAGCGGGGCAGAAAAGAGCATACGCATGAGAAAAATCCTTCCTTTTTGTTTCTGATTTGCCCATATCGCAGAGAGTTGTGGGGCAAAGAGCATACACAGAAATGAAAGGTATAGATTCGGTAATAAAAAAAGCAAAAAGCTAAATAACCCGAAATAAATAGAAAGAAAATAACTAAAAACTACAAATAAAACTTTATACCTCCATATCTTAAAAATGACATAGCTAGGGATACCAGAAACCTTTTCGCATCAAACAAAAGGGGTTCCTCACTAGAACAGATGCTCCTAACACAGTAGAGCAGTCCTTTCGACCTGAAAGCAGTCAGTAATAGTAGATCTAGGAAACGACAGTCGAATGCAGTTCTACCAGCTTCAGATTTGGATCACCAATGAATGTGGCCCTCAAATAGCTCTAATACCATGTAGGAATTTACAGGGTAAGTTCCTCAGACAGAACACCAAAGGACACTACTTACAAACAGATCATAGATCAATACACCAATATTGTTGATGTGGTTAAAACCCTCATAGAGGGAAACAGTCCACGGCTTGAGCCAACACGACCACTTCAGTGAATTTATTAATAAAAGAATGAAAATTTACATAAACTTCTCTCATGAATGGTTACCCTGCAAATGACCCTCCATGCTCTTTAAATAGAGATCATGGACCAATCGGGTATTAAGCCATAGATCAAGTGTTGGTAATACTAAGGAGAGAATGAATTGTCGGATCACTACATATTGTGACAGTCAGATTGTAAGTTACAAAAGTATAGAGTAAAGAAACACACTTTACCTAACTCTACAATAGACCAAGTTATACTTAACTATTTCCTATGTGTTGGAATATCCTAACACAATATCCTGTTTCAGAGATGTGAGCAAGTGGGTACCAGTTTCGTAATGAACTAGTAACCGGAAGTGGGTGAGGAAGGCTATGTCCAAAGAGTTGAAGTTTGCATAGGTATCTCGAGGCAACTCGATGTACCACTTTGTAGAAACACCTATCAAGGTTCACTGAAAGAGGTGGAGACGAACAAAATCGTCAATGTAGGAATTAGAAGAACACTATAAGTGATATGTCATCAAATGGGCCTGAGGGTCCTCTTGAGCTTTTCCTTCGAATTTGGGACAATCCCTTGGAATTTTAGTGGGAACTAGAGGCAAATAAGGTGAATGAAGAATCAGATCATTAGTAATCCTAGAGACATAGGGTAGTTCCAATGTCGCTAGAAATGACAATTGTGGATTAAAAGGCATATAGGGCCTTTGATAAGGCCCAATCTGTGGGTTCCAACCTTGTTGGTAATGGTTTTTCCTACAAAGTGGACGATTTTGACCATAAGGGGCTTGATTTCCCCCCCACTGAGGGATACCTTGACCATAAGGTGGATTCTGTCCAAGGTAGGGTTGCTATTAACCTGCCATAGGTCGTTGATAACCATAAGGAGGATAAACATTGTGCGTGGCATATGGATTGTAAGGTTGCTGCAACTGTTGACCCCAGTAATAAAGCTATTGGCCTTGCTGCTACAGGGGTTGGCCTTGTGTCTGTAATGTTTGACCTTGTTGATATAAAGGTTGGGTTTGTTGCTACAAGGGATCACCTTGCTACTACAATGGTTGACGTTGCGGATACAAGGGTTGATTTGGTTGCTAGAAAAACTACGTTTGTTGTTGCAAAGGTTGTTAAAACTACTAGAAAGGTTGCCCCCGCTGTTGTAAAGGTTGCTACTGCAAACACTATTATTGCAAAGGTTTCCCTTACTACTGTAAAGGTTTCCCTTGATGCTATAAAGGCCACCCTTATTGCAGTAAAGGTTGTTGAATAGTTACTTGAGGGATTCCCTGTTGGTACTGATAATTCCCAATCGGGATTTGACCATATGCACCAGGTATAGGATTTTGACCAGGTTGAACATGAGGACCTACTTGCATAATATAAGGTGGATTTTGCATTGCTTGTGAGCCATATGGAACATAAGACTGTTGGAGAGGTATCTCAGCCATATAAGGCTATTGATACTTTATATTACTTGCCTTGGACAAATTAGCAGGATTAAGAATACCACTAATAGGTCGACTCACTCCAACCATGTGAGGTTGTGATCCACTCACATGGGTTCCACTTGAAACAAGAGGGATATTTAGATTTACCCCCTAGGTTGTGAATAAGTGTTGGGCATGGAGCCCCCCCAAGGCATGTTTGGGGCTCAAAGCCCAAGTGTTGACCCAATATTGTTGTAAAGACTCCGCAAATTGCGGGTGCGGAGCGCGAAATGTATGATAGAGTCACAGGGTTGTCTGTTGTAGTTTTGTAATGTAATGTACGCCTACCCATGGTATGCAGACCATGGGAGTGTATAAATAGAGTGAGGCTCTAAGTGAAAGAAAACGAAGTAAGAAGGAAATAAGAAGATAGAGTCTAAGTGGCTAAGTGTGTCTTGGGTCATAGAGTAAGAGAAGGATCTGCAGCTGAGTGCGCAGGGCGGAGTCGAGTTTGTAACCGAAGAAGAAAGTAATAAAGAGAAGTCTTATCATAATTTCGTACATCTATTCTTGGATTAATGGATGCTTGTTATAAATTTTAAATACACTGTTTATCTATTGCGCACACCTGTATGAATGATTTATATTGTCAAGTATAACTTAGTGCATACCAATAGGCTAAGATAATCAACTAACAGTGGAATACTAGACAAGGCTTGGGTAACAACAACGTTCAGCCCCCGAGTAGGGCTGAGCAAAGGCAGCATCTTAGGCTGCGAGGTACGGGCAAGTGCGCGTAGCGTCGTGCGTGCAGGGTTGAATCGCGAACCACTTGAACTCATCAGACATCTCTAGGGTGTGGAAACTTGCTTCTAGCACCCTCTAATACTACTTCGGTGAGACCTCAGATCGAGCTCCACGAACTGTTGCCGAAAGGGCCAGTAGTATCGGGATTTGTTTGGCTAAATCACCTCTGAACCTGGGTCAGGCCCCAATAAGCCAACAAATGGTTCCATTGTCGGGACCAGGATCTACATAAGAGATGTCTGATGTCATGTCATTAGAATCCAGCAAAGAAAGAAATTGAAGAGTGGTTGGACAGAAAGATTCACGAGTTCGCGGTGTAGGAAAATAGGAATCTGCGAATATTGAAGGAATAGTGGTTAGAGCGCTACTTATATACAGAAATCCAGAGATTTTCTTTGCATCCTTCTCCTTTGAGTTATACGAGTGTATTGTGAAGCTAGCAGACAGTCAGGGAAGGTGTAAGCTTGACAAACCTATTGTGTGGAATCCAGAGTTGGTGCGCAGAATAGATGCATCAGGAGATAAGATTGCGCACACTGTGGACCATTGGCTCGATCAAATTATAGGAGGGTTTATCACCGAATTTGCGGTAGACACATCAGTCAACTACAACGAGGCAAAACGACGCTTCCTTAAAGGACCAGGTGGTAAGTACATCAAATCCTTGAACACTTGGATTAAAATGCTACTATGTGAAAAGCGAGTTATGCGAATAAATTGATGTTTGGGGCTACGCGAAGAGGGAGGATCTACAAGAAACAGAAGTAGCGAAGAATTAGAGACTAGTCCCTTGATTTCACCTTCGTGAGAAAGCAAGGAAGAGCTCGCAAAAGTTTCACCGAGAAGCGCGATTAGTCTGATAAGGCAGCGAATTCCACGCATACCACCCCCACCTACACCACCACTAGTTTCACCATCTTCACCTCCATCTTCACCCACACCACCTCCGCCGCCACCACAGTTCAATATGGCAAGTGCAATAAAGTTGTCGGTATTCAAAGGAGTAGGGAATGAAGATCCAGAACAATTTTGGTTCGTAGTAAAGGCTGTATGGGAAGCACAAGGAGTCACAGATGATAATATCAAGAAGGCAACACTGGTTAGTGCCTTGCAGGATCACGCACTGACGTGGTACATTAAGAACTCCAATGACAATCCAAACACAAGGATCATGGATATCCAAGCTGCGCTAAATAGGGAATTTAGTAGGCCAAAATCAGAGACACAGTCGATTATCGGATTTAAGGAAATCACGATGCTTCCAGGTGAGACCCCCTAGGAGCTGGATCAGAGACTGAAGTGTATGATTCGTGAAGCCAACATGATCTTGACGAATGGGAAACACCGCGCATGGTTTGTAGTGTCACTAACACCGCATCTAAGAAACATGTTGTCACAACAAAAGCTGTCAACTCAAGCCGAGGCTTTGGAGATCTCAATGAGATTGCACGAGACCCTGATACAAGATCCTAATTTAGGAGTCCAATAGATCCATGCACAGTTGAAAAACTTGTGTCTCAAGATGCAGAGATTGAAACAAGATAGGGTAGCTTGCCCAGAAGTAGGCGAGGAGGTATGGTGCATAAAGTGCAAAGGCCAGGGACATGATAAGGACCATTGTCTAGTATTTGTGAACTACCTAACAGGAGGAGGGCCAATGCCATTGAGACCAGAGGCACAAGCAGGGCCGAGTGCGGCACCTACATTATGGTGCACGATTTGTCAAATAGGAGGGAAGCATGATACATATAATTGTCATCTATTACAAAAATATACGCAGACATCCCAAAAATTATTCTGTAATTTCTGTAGGTCAGTAGGCCATGATGAACATACCTGTAGAAGTTATGAAATAATGATGGATCATACTCCTACCTATAGATTTTAGACCGAAATGTGAGCCCTTGATCAAAATGTAGGGATGGTGTGCACTAGATTTTAGGGGCGCGGACGAGGTTGAGGTGGAATGGGATAGTTGATCTGTTACAATTGCATAGGGCCACGACATTATGCTCATGATTGTACAAATCCAATGAGAGCATCATGTTTATATTGTACCCATTTTGGTCATGAGACGAAGGACTGCCCCACACTGATAGCAAGCTTACGCGATAAAGGAACACTCCAACCTCCCCCAACTCAGAACCTACAAATGATGAGGTCTGAGCCACGTGAGGAGGACCCAAATGTAACATCGTGCTCCGAAGCGGTATCACAACAGGAGATGACAAGGGCAAGTAGCCCGAAGAGAGTGCTTGGGTTCGCAAGGCTCCAACAAAGGAGCCAGAGTTCGATTTGGAGTGTGTGAAGGAGACATTCATGGAAGCTAAGAAGAGCTTCACGGAGGCCTCCACTTCAGGTAGTAAAGACAAAATAGACCCAGAGATGGACCCATCAATGCTCACTACCTTTTTGGAGACATGCATGAAGCTATTGCATGACAGCAAAGCAGTGAAAGGGCTGCAAGAACTCATCACTAGATGTATGGGACTCGAAGAACCACGTGTAGTCCGGAAGCTCGGGAAGCACACAACAAGAACAGGAAGGGGGATGAGGTTGACTGCACAAATCAGGGAATATGAAATGGATCAAGTGATTTTGGGTCTAGGATCAGACACGAACGTTCAGCCAAAGCAGACATGGGAGCGCACAGGCAGGTCTATGTTGCAACAGTCTCCTATTCAATCGAGAATGGCGAACCAGCAAAAGATCCTACCGATGGGAAGATTGCAGGGAATAGCGGTAGATATTGAAGGTGCGAGCACGCTTGCAGATTTCGAAGCAATAGAGATTGTTGATGACAAAAATCCTTATCCCGCGCTACTAGGAATAGATTGGGCCACTGATATGAACAAAGTGATAAATATAAAGAAGTGCAAAATGCTTTTTGAGAAAAAGTCACTGCGCGTAGTGGTACCGTTAGACCTCGCGGAAGGATCATGCTAAACAGAGCCGGTGCGCGACTGCAACAACAACAATGATCTAGACTGTATTTACAAGATAACCGCTTGAGAGTAGGATTGGGTGAATCTTACAACGGATGAAAGGATTTCGTGGGAGCGTGAAAGCTCCTGCACATCAGATTCGAATGAGGAAATAGAATGATGGCAAAATCGGTTACACGAGGTAACCACACTCAATTGCAACATGATGATAAAGTAACTATGCCGTGTAGCAACAGATGCAAGGGATATGCCTATGTATGATGGACTAACTGCGATAGATGAATTCCTGAACAAATTTGAAAGCGAGGTGCCAGAACAACAGCGGTTCGATGCTCTGAAATGGGTACTACGCGCTACGCCCGCAAGGTGGTGGGGTACGCACCAGCGGAGTTTTGAGGACTAGTGTGAATGCAGAAAGGTGATGCTTATACGGTTTGGAAAGCCTCAGCTATGGATGGAAGTCGGGTATGATGGAAAAAACAGCCTGTGCGCCCACCTCTCCAGATGGGTACAAGCATATGGTATGCAACCTGCATGAACACACACTGTCCTCATGATAGGAAACAGGACCAATGAGTAGGAACGGGTGAGACGAGGGCGCGAACGACAAAGTATGATAAGACCAAGTGCGCCAAATATTATCCGCGTGGAAGCCTTTAACAAAGTGTGTGAAGTACTGAATGCGATCCACCAGGTGGGACGCACTGATTGGGACCTATGTGTACCATCGATTATATGGGCTTATAGGACCATGTGCAAAACCCTGACTATGCAATCACTTCCGAAGCCGAAGTATGAAGCATAGGTTGTAATCCTTATGGAGCGTGCAAAGCCTAGTCCGCGCATAGCAACACTCATAGATAAGACGGTTCACGAAGCCCAGAAAGAAGGAATCACACAGCTATGAGAAAAAAAACACATAGGAATTGAGGAAGAAATCCGACGGGGAAGCTTTAGACTCCACGAAATTGAAAAAGAAAGGGTACAATTAAGGAAGAAAAGCACTTTGATGGATATTGTTAGTGCTCGGTGATGAGGCACAGTTTTTTGTAGAGGTCTTATTGGGGCAAGGAAGGCGATCATCTTGATGCTTTTAAAGGGAATGAATGGGTAGATCAGACTGGTGAGGAGCTAATGAAAGTAAGAAGGTTTCAAGGATTCTCCTTAAACAGATGAAAACATGGAAAATCAAACAAATTTAAAGGCAGAGCATGACAATTAATGGATTCTACCTTAATCACTTCATTTGTTCAATTGCAGAAGATGATAGTAAGGAAGATGTTACAAATAACAACTTACAATTACTGAGAGAAGCACACCATCAAAACATAAAGCGACATGGATCCCAAACAGTGCTGCAAAACCCTGGTCTTTCCTTAGCCAAAAAAGCAGAGAAAATATGTACAATAGTATGCCCAAGCAATCCCAAGTGTCCAACCCTGAAAATGACTGAGAGATTACATGATATAGACTAGCCCAACTCATTCCCATGCCTCTAGGGGTCAAGCTCATCATTCTAGGAGTTGTTTCAACCAATTCTAAACCAAGCACTAAAATCTAGGCAATCAAAACAACTTGCCTCTATATGTTAGGAAACTGATTCATTCATTAAATTTTCACTTGTTAGTGAATGAATCCTCTAGAACAAGTAAATAAGTGCCAAAATTACATCATGTTTATCCAATTACATCAAGCTAGATCAAAAATTACATATGGAAGCAAAACTAGTCAAACTGGCTGAATTTCTGAGCTGGAAGGTGAAAAATTGGGCAAAAATCCTCTGTGCGCCGCACCAAATCCTCTATGCGTCACGCCACTTTGAGGCTGAGTTTGAGGCACTTCTCGAAGTCTAAATTAAGCCCAAGATAGCCTGTTGGAAAGCCCTACCTATCTACTTTCCAACCCAAGTGGAATTTTTCAATTTGGTGTCCATTTTCCCCTACAAAACTGTCAGGCCAGGCAGTAACTCTCCAATAGGTAGTAAAATTGATTCAATTCATTTCATTAGGTAGGCTATTGTTATATACAAAAGGGTGTGACTGCTCAGTTCATCTTCTGATGACTGTTCACATTCCTAATTTAACTATTTACATAAATTGATACAATCGTGAGGATTAGGTGTTAACATTCCCCCCTTAATCTAAAGGGATGTTGGTGAGTCCAAGCATTGTTCTGAATCTTTCAAGTTTTTCTCTTCCAAGCGCTTTGGTGAATATGTCTGCAATTTGCTCATTTGTGGAACAATGACGGAGATGGATTGTTTTGGCCTCAACATGATGTCCGATGAGATGATATTTAGTATTGATTTGCTTTGTACAATCATGGAACTTTGGGTTCTTGGCCAACTTTATTGCAAAGGTGTTGTCAATCATGAGTGGAGTTGATTGTACTTGTTTTACCTGCAAATATTCAAGAATTTTCCTGAGCCACACAATTTCTTTCATTGCTTCAGCTGCTACCACGTATTCTGCTTCTATTGTGGAATCTGCTGGAACTGATTGTTTGCGTGATCTCTAAGAGACAGCTCCTGATCCAAGACTCATAGCATATCCTGAAGTAGATACTCCAGTTTCTTTGTCTTCATCGAAGTCTGAATCAGAGTATCCAATCAAGCTGAAGTCGTCTACCTGTGTATACTTGATTCCAAGGTCTTGAGTTCCCTTCAAGTACCTTAGAACTCTTTTTGCAGCAGACCAATGTCCCTCACAAGGCTTTTGCATAAACCTGGAGAGGATTCCAACAGCAAATGAATGTCTGGTCTAGTAGTAGTGAGATAGATGAGACTTCCTATAAGCTGTCTATACTTTGTTGCATCCTCAAATTCTTTTCCTTCAATAGATGTGGAGCTTTAAGTTTTGTTCCATTGGAGTAGAAAGAGGATTGCACTCTGTCATGCCAATTCTGTTTAACAAATCTCCAATGTATTTCTTTTGAGAAAGAAATATGGATTTTGGATGTTGGGTTACTTCAATGCCAAGATAGTAATGAACATAGCCCAAATCAGTCATTTCAAAAAATTTTCCTAATTCTTTCTTTATGGATGCAATATAACTTTCATTTTTCCCTGTCATTAAAAGATCATCTACATATACCACAAGATATACAACTGTTTTTCCAACTTTCTTGACAAATAAAGTTGCATCATCAAGATCAAATGATTGAAGTTGAGTTTCAGAAGATGCTCAGTTAGCTTTTCATACCAGGCTCGTGGTGCTTGTTTGAGGCCATACAAGGACTTCACAAGTTTGCATACTTTATGTTCATGTCCTTTCACAGCAAATCCTTCAGGCTGGGACATAAAAACATTTTCTTTTAGATCTCCATTCAAGAGGGCAGTTTTTACATCCATTTGATGGACTTTCCAACCGTTCTGAGCTGCCAGTGCAAAGAGTGTCTAGATGGTGGCCCATTTTGCTGTGGGAGCAAAAGTTTCCTCATAATCGACCCCTTCCTTCTGTGCAAAACCTTTTTCCACAAGCCTAGCTTTGTGCTTGTCAAGTGAGCCATCAGCTTTTTACTTGTTCTTGTAGACCCACTTGCAGCCAATTGGTTTGGTTCCAAATGGAGGATCAACCAGCTTCCAAGTGTCGTT
>APFE031723495.1:204298-221759 GCA_000404065.3 Pinus taeda
ATTAATTTAAAATTAATACATATAATATTAATAATAACTTATATATAAAGCATTATTATAAAAATATTTTTATATAAATATGTCAATTTAAATTAATCAATAAATTAATTTCAAAACTAACCATGAATTGATATTCTTACCTAATTTAGATTTTTCCCATAAAATTAATTTAAATTAATACATATAATATTAATAATAATTTATAGATAGCATTATTAGTTTAAATAGGTTATAAAATTAATTTTTAATTATCCATACATTTATATAACTTGGACCTAATTTTAACTTAGTACCATAAAATAAATTATAATAATATTAATTTACAACAATAACGATATTATATTAAATTAAGTTTGACTTGGGTCTATTAGTAAAATTAGCCGTTAGGTGAGCCGTTAAATTAGCCGTTGGAATCTCTGCTCAGACTATTTATCTTGCTAGGCTGGATCTGTTGCCTCAACTTGTCCTGACGATGAACCACACTGGTTGGTTCGAAACGCGTTGACAAAGGTCTTTATCATGTGATTTACGCTGAAGCTCTTCTTATAAACCTCTAAAGTGGTGCAGTGCATATAGATTTGGGCACTGCGCATATAGAGAAAAAGGCCAAAATCACTTCCGCTTCGCGACATTTCGATTCACGACTTTCTCCAAGTGGGCCCGCTCATATACACTACACTTTTTTGGCACCTAAGGAAAAATTTAAAGTATTTCGACTAAAGGTTGGCTTCTATCCAAGTGGCAAAGGAAGGCGAGCAGTCACCCAAGCCATTTGTCATTTTTGTAACGCTGCACCTGTAAGTAATGGTTGGCTTTTCACTTCCACTTTGTAATGATTCGAAAAAATCCCCAACTCTTGGTAGTTCTATTTCCTCATGGCATAGTCTATTTATTGTATGAAAACCATCTGCAAAGGGTTGGTTGGTGGTAATTTCTGGGAGACTGTGGGAGAGAAACTCAGTTCTTCATTGTGTATTTTGATAGAGGATTAATGAAAAGCAGCAGCTCTGGTTCATGAGATTCATGTGGTGTGAGTGTAGCAAGTGTGTTCTCTTTATGTTTCATATGTATTTCGTTATGTTTCACAGTTCATTCATATTCATTTCTAGTGAAATTTTCTAAGATAAGGTAGAATTCATGTTTATTGCTTTGCTTGTGGGAAAGTTTCACGTTCTGTGTTCTTCTTCTGTTGAAAAGGATTCATGTGTTTATGCCCTTTTCACCCTCCTAAACAAATCTTTCCATTTCGCATTATTTCAAACTTATTTGCTAGACTTTCCGCCTGTCTTACCTCACGAAGTAATCTGTGCCTTTGTGTTAAATCCTCTGCTCATTGCTGTTCGTTGGTCCCATACATCCCAGAAACTCAGTCATTTATAAACAATTGCTTCTTGTATCCATATTTATTTACTAGCCTAAAATAAATATTCACTGTAAGTCACCTCAGACCATATCATTTATTTATTCACTGAGCGTGACACCGAGAGAGCCCTCTCCTGTTCTGGTAGGGCTAGCTACCAGACTGAGCGTGATTTGTGGTTACCCTGAATTTTTCCTTCCTTCAGCCTAAGGCAGATTTAGGTGCTAATAGATACGATCACACTGACAAGTTTGAGAACTATTGTCATGAACTTGTTAGTCTGCTGCCTTGGCTTAGGCCACATATCGTCGAGCTTAGTGACTAGGGTAGCACATTGCAAGTGGTGAAGTGTGTGATGTCGACCACAACAATAGAAGGTGGGGATTTTCCACGAACCATGATGGAGGACGGGATGGAGCCCCACACGGGTGGTGCGACCACTTGACTAGCCATGGCAATGGAAGTCTTAGCACTCCAGGCAGTTGGAAGGGAGCGTGGAACTATAAATTATTTTGCCCAAGAGCTGCATGATATTGGGGATGTGCGCAAAAGTAGAGAGTCACAAGGTTCACGACCACGCACAGAGGGCTGCAATGCCATGCAGATTAGCCAGAAAGTGACTGTTGAGGTCACTATTCACGATGGGATGTGCGACTTGAGGGCAAATGAAAAGGGCAACAGACATTTAAGATGCGATTTATGGGCAAGATTTGGGAAAATCTGCCACCAAGAAAGAATTAATGAACTTGAATTGGGGGGAACGGTCGAATTTGAATTCAAAAGGCACTATAAAACACAAAGGGCTGCACAACAAACAACACTTGGTAATTTGAGAATTGAGTGATTAAGCAAAGCACTGAGCATTGAGAGCCAAGCGATAATTGAGCCCCTGAGTTCGTGAGTGACAAAATATAGCCTAGATACGTTGACAACAACTAAGGATGGTTTAGGAATTGAAGAGGTAACCGCCGGCAAGGCCGCGCAGACCCCAATGGTGGAGGATGTTCCAAAAGGTGCCGGGGTTGTGGTAGAAATCCCTAAATCACCGCGTATGCCAGGGCTCGAGAAGGATAAACAAGCAATGGCCCCTATACACGTGTCCCCTAGGAATCCATTGTGTAGCAAACTGTCGATGGAAAAGAAGGGGAAAGCTGTCACGATAGAAATAGATGAGGAAGAAGAAGATTTGCAGACCCTTATTATCGTAGGGGAAGAAGACAAAGGCATGGAGGAGGATATTCAACCTGCACACTCTACGTCAAAACTGCTTGCATATGTCCCTCTACAAAAAGGGAAGACCAAAGTGCCATAAGACCTGGAAAAAGCAAAGAGTTCACTCCAGACCCCGCTTATCCTTGACGACATTATGTTCGAAGGCACACACCTTGGCTGCGTGCCAACCATGAAGTTTGAAGATTGGGACCTCATTGACCGCGAGAAGTTCCATCACCTTTGGACCGTGAACCTCATGAAGCAGAACACTGCGGTGGTGGTGACAACATTAGAGCTGCGAAAGTGAATACATGGAGTGGAAAAGGCTAGGTTACTGAACCTGCTATGGGTGCCACATTTCCACCCCACCCAAATAGCCATTTTCATCATCAGGAAGCTGCTCTGCCTAGTGCATGATGGGTATTTATGGCTGGAGGAGCATATCCCCATCATAGCAGATCTAATCCATCACATTTCCCAGCTACCTTACAAAGGAAAGGACCCTGCGACCATATCCGAAGGGAAGGGTAATGATTTGGCCCTCCCGGAGGCCATGAAGACAAAATACAAGTTGGAGAAGAAGAAGAGGGGATATGCTATCTCCAACATCAAGGAAAAAGTGATACGTGTAGCTACCCAAATCCTGGCTGGAAAAGTCATGCAAACGTGTCGCGCAGACGAGGTACCTGCATCGGTGATTGTACTAGCCAAGCAGTGCACGGATGGGGTCCAGTTTAACTGGGATGAATTCCTTTGCACGAAATTCTTGAAAAACTGTCGCGAAGCCGAGGAGCAGGGTAAACCTTCCACTATGCATGGCTGTTGCTATCCATAGTGCTCGTAGCGGGGGAACTGCTAGAGGACAATCAATTCTCCCCAATTAACAGAGATTTACTAGAGGCCACAAAGTATGCTTTGCTCTGTGCCATGAAGGACGCAAAATGAATATGCAATAGCAAGATCTTCTGGGTGCTCATGGAGATGAACATCTAGATGTGGATCAATCGGAGGCTGCGCCTATCACCCACGGTGTACAACAGTCTGTAGAGTTTTGAAGAATTCAAAGCTGACATGCATAATGTATACATTAGGGCGTGCAAGGACACAATGAGGCAGTGGATGAAGCTCCCTTTTATAGCCATTGACGACGCCATTTTCACTGTCTTGGAGGCATGGCCTCTAGAATGGCGTGCCCTAGATCTTGCGGAACTTGAGAGGGCGACAACGCAGAAGAGGAAGGATGATGCCAAGCTGCACATCACACAATTGGCCGAGAAAAGGAGAAGGGAAACAACAAAAACTGAGGAAAGGGCAGCACAGGAAGTGGCACAGAAAGCCACTGAGCGAAAAAAGGCCACAGAAGCAGCAGCACAGGTGGCAAAAGAAACAACCGTGAAGGTAGACGAGGACCAAGCAATGTCCTCATAGGTGTAGGAGGCAGATGAAGCAAAAACAACAGAAGGGAGCGCAGACCTAGGGACCACGTCCACAAAGCTGAAGCACCCACACATGGTAGAGTCTGCAGGACGAGGAAAAATGTCAAGGCCTCGAAATTGGACATTGACCCAATCACCTTAACCGAAGGTGATCTGCATGACATCGACAAGACGGTTCGTGATGTCACAAATGAGGCCCTTCAGGATTTTATGTAGGAGCACCACACTGTGTTGGGGGCCCTTAGAGCATAGCTACAGGAGTTATAGGTACGTCCCCCTTAGGTGGGTACTCTTTCCACCCACCTCGTAGCAGGATCCTTTGGAACAGAACATATGTTGTGCACAAAAGTGGAAAACGCAATAGTGTTGCTGGAAGGGGCCCTAGTAGCAGCAAATGAGACCGATAGATTTTCGATTAACATGATGAAAGGCCTTGGCCTTAATCTGGCTGCCCTTCCACGTGAGACATTATATCTGCTACACGATGGGATAACAATAGAGCTACGCGCTAGGGAGAGCTGCATGATCCAAGTTCTCAGTGAGCAAAAGATAAACATGGAATAGCTCAGCTTGCAGTGCGACGAATTGGTGTCGCAGAATCAATAGTTGGTGCAGGTGGTAGACGACTCTTGCCGACACGTCCCAGAGCTGGCCATCCTAGCAGACCTAACAGTAGAGGTGCGGATCCACAGGTTAGCTACAGGAGTCCATGAGGCCGGGGAAGAAATGACCAAGTTTCAGCTGGAGCTGAATCTTCATATTGTCAAGCTATGGTTAAAGGCATAGCCATCCACACCCCTGGAAGTCGGAAAGTAGCGCACTAGCGCTATTACAATGGGATTGGAGGATATTGGAGGTTTAGTACGAGACTGCACCAACATTTTGGAGGAAGCACTTAAGGTTCTCACGACTCTGCAGGAGGACCCCAACATCTAGCGCTTGGAAATAGAAGCGCGAGAACTCCAGAAGCAATATGACAGTGTCCAATGAACTACATAGACAATGGTCCTCACCCAGCGGCTTGCGAGGATGCAGCAGGCTAAGGCACTAAAGAAGCAGGTGGACATGGCATGACACAAGGAGGAAATTCTCAAAGCGAGCGTCCAAATGTGGATTGACGAGGCCTTCACTATCATGGCAAACATTGAAGGAAATATTGCATCTATAGGGGATGCACACATTAATGTAGCGAAGCACCCTAGAATCAGAGGTCTCAAAACAACAGATGCAATAGATTCAGCAAGCAACAGCTCAGTGCGCTATTGACCTCAGCACGGTTCGAGAATAGTTGGAGGGACTCCATGCCAATATTGTTACGTCGACAGAGTGACTCAAAGGTGAGTCATGATGTTTGTGTTGGGGGCCTGTTAGGCATGGAATCCCCCCAAGGTATGTTTTGGGGCTCAAAGCAAAAAGTGTTGACCCGATATTGTTGTAAAGACTCCGCAAATTGCGAGCGCGGAGTGCGAAATGTATGATAGAGTCACAGGGTTTTCTGCCCTAGTTTTGTAATGTAATGTTGGCCTACCCATGGTCCGCAGACCATGGGACTGTATAAATAGAGAGAGGCTCTAAGTGTAAAAGAAAACAAAGTAAGAAGGAAGCAAGAAGATAGAGTCTACGTGGTTAAGTGTGTCTTGGGTTGAAGAGTAGCAGAAGGCTTTGTAGCTCAGTGCGTAGAGGCCTAGTAGTCCCCAGATGAGTGCACAGACCCCTGCAGTTGAGTGCGTAGGGTGGAGTCAAGTCTGTAATCGAAGAAGAAAGTAATAAAGATAAGTTTTATCATAATTTTGTACATCTGTTCTTGGATTAATGCATGCTTGTTATAAATTGAAAATACACTATTTATCTACTGCGTGCACCTGTATGAATGATTTATATTGCTAAGTATAACTCAATGCATAAAAATAGGCTAAGATAATCAACTAGTAGTGGAATACTAAACAAGGCTTGGGTAACAACAGCGTTCGACCCTTAAGTAGGGCTACGCGAAGGCAACATCTCAGGATGGGAGGTACGAGTAAGTGTGCGTAGCGACGTGTGATCAAGGTCGAATCACGGACCACTTGAACTCAACAGACATCTCTAAGGTGCGGAAACCTGGTTCTAGTACCCTCCCATACTACTTCGGGTGAGACCTCAGTCTGCGCTCCATGGATTGTTTCCGAAAGGGCCAGTAGTACCGGGATTTGTTTGGCTAAATCACCTCTTAACCTGGGTCAGGCCCCAATAAGCCAACAATGAGGCATTGGAACATTTTGTCCACTTGATGGGGGAATTGAGGAACTTACAAACATATAAACTGAAACTGTCAGTTGCACTGGAATGGAAGGTTGAAACAAAGGTAATGGTTGTGATGGAATTGTGAGTTGAATCAGAATTGAAGTAATGAAAATTTGCACAGGGATATGAGAGGTCACGTTAGGAAGAAACAAACTAGAAATAGGCATAGGATTTGATGAACAAATTGGATTTTGGTATAATGAAGAAGCACAGGGAGTTCCTGGATCTAGTTGAGCCAAGGTTGTACAACCATTTGGAAGCATAGGCCCATTATTTTTCAGGAGGTGGTTGAGATGGAACTCTTCTTACATAAGGAAAGCCTTCTAGAGGAAAGTCATATTCAGATTCATTATCAACAGTAGGAGTGTGAGTAGTAGAGGCTTTTGGAGGACCTCGAGGAGAGGTTGGAATCTCACCTTCTGAATCCATAGGTGGAAACAATTGGTGAGGAGGAATCTAATATGGATGAGGAGATAACTCAAAAGGAACACTAGGGTTGTCGTATGGAATATAAGGATGTTGAGGAGATATCACAAATGGATTGAATAATGAATTTAGAGTGTATAAAAAAACCTTTGTGGACTCTCAGGGGTTCCTAGATCAGACTCTTGATATGATGATGAGTCTCAAGGTGGAGGACGAGAAGCAAGGGGTTGGATACTTGGGACAATTCCAAGTTCAAAGCCTTGAGATTCAAGTGATTGCGAAAAGTTTAGGATGAACTCCTTGTGAAAACCCTTCAGTATCAAACAATGAAGGGGAACTATGAGATGAATGCAATTGTTCAATCACGATGACTTTCTCTCAAGAGAAGAAAGATGATTCGTTGAGGGCTAATTAAAATTAAACTTTACAAGGATTTACTTAATGTGAGGCCAAGAAGAAACTGCATGTGTTCGACATATTATAGTTGGCGGTTAATTTTATGACATAAAACAACAAATAAATTAAAACGGGTAATGCTAGGAAGGAGGGTTTACCAAATATCCATGAACCGTTATATACACATTAGCTGAAACTAAGGACTTGACGTACAACGACTGATCTCCCTGAATGTTGTGTTCAATATATCAAGTTTACAAGGTGGTTGACTCAGTTACCTCTGGCTAAAGGATATCAACCTAGTGGGGTCTCCCAATATATACTCGATGGTATGGGGAGCACAAGTTCGTGTTAGCATTGTCTACTGCAATCTAATGCAATGAGAAAAGGGGAAAATGCAATATAAAACAACTTAAAATGAAATTTTCATTCACTTTTGGTTTCGAATGCAAATTGTTTCAAAATTCTTAAATGAATAAGTCCTTTCACTTTTCTTTTCGAAACAATGAAATCAAAACAAACATTCACTTTCAGTTCTACAAAAGCAAAGAATCATAATCTAAGTTTGACAATGGAGTAGAATCAATTTTCAAAGTACCAAAATGATTCAACACTAATGAAAATAACCTCAGAAACATTAATTGAAAGAAACTTGAAAATGCTATCATGACTACAATAAGAATCCTAAAGGAAAGCAATCAATCTCAGAGAGATAATCCAAGCAATGAGTGAAGGGTGACCTAAAACTAGAAACCCTAGAAGCCAATCAAGCTCCAAACACACATCAACAAAGCCAAGAGACAATTATGATCACACAAGGATAAAAATCAAGACAAACACACTACAGTTACATTAGAAAATCACTCAGAGAGGTTGAAAACCACTGAAAACAAGAAGAAACCCTAATTTTTCTTCTATCCTCTAGGATTAGCGCACCTATTAAAGGAAAAAGGGTGATGAAAGGCAGAGCAGCGCGACTGTAATTTGAAAATCATCACTGGCAGTGCTTCTGTCAGAGCAAAAAACTTGTTGGGCTAGAAAAATAAGGAAAAAATAAAAATCTTCAAGATCAGAGTAGGCTTAACACTCTCAAGCAAAAACCGGTGACTGCATAAATCTACAGTGATGCATACAAGCCAAGAAATCGACTGTTGGTGAAACTCAACAGAGAATCTAATTGAAGGAATGGATGGAAAGGTTATAGCTTCCCCAATGGAGTCACCACTTTGTTGTCTAGGTAAATCCTCTATGCGGACATAGATGATCCCTCTAGCCTAATGAGTGGCACTAGAAACCTACGTGACAATTTACAAGACACTTTCCCAAATTACAATCGAAATGAGAGAAGAGAAAGGAGGCCTACCTTATTTTGATGCTATGATGTACTCCCTTGTCTAAGATCTTGCTTGTTTGCTCCTGAGGCTCAGCTCTACTACTCATAGTGTTTGAATACCTGCATAAGAGATCAAACAAAATAAAGCATACAAGTGCAACAAGCATAATCGAAAATAATCCACTTAAGAGATCAAGGAGCATTAAGATAAATGATGCATTAACACAAGAATTTATGGAAAGTGAACCAGTAGTTGTATATATTAAGAAATAAAGAAGAAGCATACAACCAAAGCCTTGATGTTAATAAGCCCTCCTTGAGTGAATGTCCAAGTCCAAGCTCAACCTCTCCAAGCCAAATGAGTATCATGTAGGCACTATCTCAACATAAGGGTGCAAATAATCAGAGACCAACCATTTGGGAATGGGAGAGGATGAATATATAGATAGGGAGAGGGAGTTAGGATCTCTCCAAAGATAGGGGAAGGACCTCATCTTAAGGAGGAATCTCATAGGGATAAGATCAAAGGGAAATATTGGGAGAATTTGACCACATCCACAACAAACAACCTCCAGCTCATTGTTCTGGAAGCCTCTAGATCATGAAGCTTCTTGTCCTCTTTGGGAAAACTTTCCTTTTAGTGATCAATGTGAGTATCCAATTAAAAAATACGCTAGCAGCATGAGGCCAGTATAATGCAACCTGCCATCAACACTAGTTGCCAGTGTCAGAGTTGCGCTGATCTTGAAATTAGGGTTTTAGAGCTTACTTCTTTAGGGAAGGCTCAAGGCATGTTTTCATTAGTGTTTCAGGGAGGATCTAGATTGCATATTAGGATGGGTACACTGCATAATTTCCAAGTTTTGGACACTCCGGGGTATGACATAAGGAAGTGCATGAGGAGTGACAAAATAATGTGTAACAACATGTACAGGTGATGGTACAACTACACACACAGGTACAAGTACAGGTGCAAGTGCAGGTGCACAATACTTGGATTATTCTCTTGTAGCAAATGGATTGGTCATGTTCCGAGATAGGATATATATACAAGATATTAGTGAGTTCAAGAAGGTGATCTTGAGAGAGTTTCATGAAAAACCATATTTAGGTTACCCAGGTTATCAAAATACACACACAACAATGAAGAGATATTACTATTGGCCAAATATGAAGAGGAATGTAGAAGAGTTTGTGGCAAGATGTTTCAATTATCAACGAATGAAGGCAGAGTGTAAACATGTAGGTAGACTACTATAGCTGATCATGATTTTCGAGTGGAAATGGGAGGTCATTTCAATGGATTTCATCACAGGGTTGCCAAATATAGTGAAACAACATGATTCCATCATGGTCATTGTGGACAGGTTAATAAAGGTTGCACTCTTTGTTCTGGTAAAGTCTACATTCTCAGCTAGTGATGTGGAACAAGTATTCATCCGAGACGTGGTTAGACTACATGGTGTTCCAAATAAGATTGTATTAGATAGGGATGCGAAGTTTACTTCCAAGTTTTGGAAAGAGTTATTTGAAGGTTTGGGCACAGAGTTGGCCTTAAGCACAGTCTACCATCTGCACGAGGATGGACAGATAGAGAGGGTCAACAAGATATTAGAGGAAATTTTGAGGATGTATGTGGTGCATTAGTAGTGGAAGTGGGAAGAGTATCTCCCTTTGGTTAAGTTTGCATACAACAATAGTTATTTGGAGTCATTAAGGATGAGTCCTTTTGAGGCATTGTATTGGCGGAGTTGTAGCACTCCCATTAGTTGGAATGATCCAACTAGCAGAGTATTGATTGGACCAGATATGTTAGTAGACATGGAATAGGAAATGCAAGTGATTAAGAAAAATATTAAGGCAACACAGGATAGGTAGAAGAGCTATGCTGACAGGAATAGGTTGTTCAAGAAGTTCCAGGTTGGGGAATAGGTGTACTTGTGCATCAAACTGAAGAAGATATCCTTGCGAATTGGATCATGTGCCAAGATGGCACCACGGTTCTGTGGACCATTTAGTATCATCGAGAGGATTGGGCCATTAGCTTATCGACTTGCACTACCTCTGACAGTGAAAGTCCATGATGTTTTCCATGTCTCATTTCTTAAGAAGTATATTGATGATGTTGATCATGTGATTGACTGGTCTGTATTGCAGGTGGAGCCAGATGGAGAATTCCAGCCGGAGCCTCAATGTATATTGCAGAAAAAAGGCTCATTCTCTTGAACTGAGAAATAGAGCAATTTAAAGTGCAATGGAAGCACTTTGGTACCGATGAAGCTACATGGGAGATGGAAGATCAGATGCAGGCTATGTATCCTTCCTTGTTTTGCCGGTTGAGGCAAAACAACTTGATATGGTGGTTTGGTGATTGCTTATGGTGATTTGGTAGTTGCTTTATGGTGGTTTGATATTTTCTTATGATGGCTTGGTATATGCTTCATGGTGATTTAGTATTTTCTTTATGTTGGTTTAGTATATGGTTTATAGTGATAGATATATGCTTTATGATGGTTGATATATGCTAAATGATGTTTTGATATATATTCTTAGATATGATGTTAGTATATTTTGATCTCTGTTTTGATATATGATTTGGCATATGATTTGGCATATGTTTTGGTATTTTTGAGGATGTTGTTATATGTACAATAGTGTATAGATGTAAATACCGTAATGAGTTGTGTTATAAAGCTCCACTATGTGGTATGGGTGTTATGTTCTCATGTGGTTATGTTATCACGATGTTATGATGTCATATGAGTTTGTCTTGAGCAGGACTTTCATTGTAAATGCTGTAATGAACTGTGTTATAAAGATCCATTATGCGGTATGTTGTCCTGGTGTCTTGATGTTATGTCTTAAGTAGATCTTTCATTATAAATAATGCATCGAGCTGTGTTATAAAGCTCCATAAGCAGTATGTCTTCTTTCAGCAGGTTGTTGAGGTATAAGTGTGATTGAACACTGAGGACGGTGTCCTCCAAGGAGGAAGGTTCTGTAACAACCCTGGTGAAAATTCCAATAACCACAGATGAATGGGACACTTATTCCAAGTTGAAAAATGGGCAAGACATCCTAGGTGGTGTTCATTTGGTTGTTTATGGCGAAGGAAACCGGCAAAGGAAATGGCTAAGGCATTAAAAGGAATTTTGACACATTTATTTATGAAAATAATGGAAATTAGGAGAAAAAGGAGGTGAAAGGTCACAGGTTTCATGTGAGGAGGAAAATGAAGGAAAATAATGGAAAATGAAGAAAATAGAGGTATCATTCGTAAAAAGGCTTCTCAGGACCAGTTGGTAACCTTTTGTTAGTTTAGTGTGGGAGCTCTCTCTCATTATTCTCTCTCTCATACTCTTGGATACTTAGAGATTTCTTGGAGCACTCTCGGAGGGCGTGGCATACTTTGATTCTTGGAGAAAGAAGGCAAAGGAAGAGCAGGAAAGCTCAAGAAGGCATCAACATCAACAACTACATCAAATTTTCTTGCAGGTACCGAGTTGCATGTATGATTTATTCACTAATTTTGGCATGCATGGCATATGCATGTGGTTTCTTGGTTGTGATGTGGCATTGCACTACAAGAAAAAATGACATTGGTGAGGGTCAAAAAATGTCACCATAAGATCATTGGTGATGGTCAAAAGAGCCTCCGTCACCAAAAACTGGACATCACCAAAGGTGGCGTCGCTAAAAGTATAGTGTTGTCGTGACATTCAAGGTTCATCACCAATAATTATTTATAATGATGGATAGTGACCGTCATCATTTCATATGAGCAATGGTGATAGACCTTTGCCTCCGTCACCAAAGGTGGCGTCACCAAAATTATAGGTGTTTTGGTGACATTCAAGGTTCGTCACAAATAATGATTATATTGACAGATAGTGACTGTCATGATTTCATATGAATAACAATGATTTATTGTGATGGACCTTTTAGGATCATCACTATTGATGCATATATATGGTGATGTTCATTGAATTCCGCCATTTCATATTTTGGTGAGGGTCGAAAAATGTCACCATAAGTTCATTAGTGATGGTAAAAAAACCTTTGTCACAAAAAATTGAACGTCACCAAAGGCCACATTGTGAGAAGTATATATATTGTGGTGACATTCAAGGTTCGTTACAAATAATTATTATAATGACAGATAGTGACCATCACCATTTCATATGAACAACAATGATTTATGGTAATGGACCTTTCATGGTCGTCATTATTGATGCATATATATGGTGGTGTTTGTTGACCGTCACCATTTCATATTTTGGTGAAGGTAAAAAAATGTCACCATAAGCTCATTGGTGATGGTCAAAAGAGCTTGTGTCACAAAAAAATGATCTTCACCATTCCATAATAATATCAGGGCACGATGGAATTGAACCACCAACCTCATGCTTATAAAGCAGGCTCTCTTCCATTGAGCTAGTACCCTTTAAAAAATTAGACCTTGAAACTTTATAAATTGTAAATTATACAACTTTCAATAAATTATAAAACTTTGTAAAAACTTGGAAAATCTTTTACTAAACAAGCAAAACAATATCAAAGTTGTAGGTCCCTACCTAATAATTATGGAAGCTATGAAAAGTGGGTGGAAGGAAAAATAGTAACGTATAAGATACTCAATATGTTCAATTGAATACTCAATTAGAAGTGAAACATGGAACACATTTATAGCCTATAAATAACCTATAATTATCAAACTTAAAATCTACAATTACACCAAATATTGTTTTATCACCTTGTGAATCATGTAAATCTGTTGCGATGACATAAAATCTGCCTCTAAAAGACTGATTTGCATGCTAAAATGTAAAAAATAGTGAGTATATATGATGTGATTATGAATAATGAGCTAAATGCTTGAATATTACTGGCTATGGGGTCTAGAAAACTAATTGGGAGTGTTTATCATTTTTAACTAATTCAATATTTCAAAATACAGCAATCAATAACAATGATCTTGAAATATAACCACTAAACAAATGTTAAAATTGTATGCACAAAGTTTGACTAATATTTGTTACACCAACAAAATATCCAAGGGGAATTCAAACACTTCCAATTCCACACCAAGCACGAGTATCTAAAGACACAATTGCATGGATGCAAGGAAAACACTCTCTATCACTCAATGATAACTATCTCCTACCACAATTACTTCAACTAGCAAATGGGAAGACAAAAAACTCAAAGCAAAAAAAACTACACAATACAAAAATACATTTCATCCAACCTGTGCCTTTATAGAATAGATTTAGAGGAATAACAAAAAGATCCATGGAGAATGGGATTAGAGTGGGCAAATAAAGATGATAACAATTAAAAAAAAATAGCAATGAAATCTATTAATTTGAACATGTGTCCACATGCACTCAAAGATTAGAGGAAACAAAAGAACCCAACATGATTGATTATTCACTTGATAAAATGGAATTTACTTCTTTAGCAAAAAGAAAGGAAATCCCAACCTCTTTTCTATTGTCCTCTTGAATAAATCTTGTATGTATGGCATTGGGGTTTTGTGCTACACTCTACTCTTACTCTCCAACATTAAAATAAGAGTTCCCAAATTTATTTCTAAATGTCTAGTTTGTTTGAATTTGGGCCAAACCTAGTCAAATCTTGTCAACTTCTGCCAAGATGCAATGAGCTTAATTAGGTTTTCTTAACCTAGTCAACAAACTTGACCCAAATTTTGAAATGGAATTTTGGTAGAGATGACTGCTCTGACATATTTTGACAAATTTTCCTTTATGTATGTCTCAAAGAGAGAAGTTGAACTAGCTTATTCTTACCACAATGTGGCTACATAAGCGACACAAATCAAAAGCAATAGTATCCACTAAGAGATTGTGAGTGAGGGGCATTTATTCTACTAAAATATGCTCAAAGCTTGCATTTGACTTCAACCATTATATTTTGCATTGATGCATCCATGAGCACAAATGTAATTTTGTCATTAAAGGGGGTTGAACATTGATATGGGCAATTTTAGCACCTCACTTTTACCAACTAGGCAAACCACTATTTCAGAATTTATTTTTTGTATAGATTTATGCAAATTTTCTACTGGGGAATCCAAATCATTCTTCTTGTTTAGACTTTGCCCAATATTTCTTGGGCCCATGTCTTGTTATTGTGCTCTCCACTAGGATATAATGTAAATTGAACTATAATGTAAATAGGCAACACGTGTCTTCCAATTTAGAGATGACCCTAATTCAAGATCCCTCTCCACATTTTGGCCTAGCTATGAAGCTATACATGTTAACTAGGATTGGTCATAGAGATTACAATAACTGAGTAACCTTTTAAATGGTGGCCCCAATTTGAATTCATAGGGAAGACATTTTAGTTCATTTAGAACTGAAAGATAATGTTCTTGGCATGTAAATAAAGCAATGCTAAATCATTTTTTAAATTTTGGCATGTGTTCAAGAAAGTAGTAACTTTTGTAAATACTAAATACTAAATATTGAGAACTGCATTCTATCAAGTTTCATCTTTGTTGCATCAATAAATGTAAATTATAGGAACTGCGCTCAAGCACTCTAATTTAGCATAAGGGTGATGAGATAGGTAACATGGAAAATTTGGTGGCTACTTCACAAATTCAAATTGAAATGTTTAAGACCAAATCATTTAATCGAATATGATGCTATTCATTGCCGTGCATGTTAATACAAAATTATTGTACTAAAATCCCCTTCATAGACAAAAACCAGCGTCTTGTAAAATGTCCTTTCTCAATACAAATTTCCTCTTCTTCTCATGGTTAATGATTGCAATTTTTGTTGGGGTGCTAAGATAGATTCTGTCCACCTTCATCCATGAAAAAATCATATTCAATTAAGAGGTTCAACTATTTTATTCGCTATGCCAAAAATACAACCATAACATTATGCGCAAAAGATCTTCACCCATGTGCTCTAGCTTACCTTTGACTCAAAGTTGATTGCATCACCTTGCTCAATAAAACATTATTTATTGCGTAATTTGTCTAGGTAATCTAAGGTTTCCAATCCTTCTACTTGTACTTCACTGTAAACACATGCAATGTAGAAACCTCAAATTTTCTGGCTCATATAAGCATTGTTCATAGTAACTTCGAAACAAAAATGCCACCAACCATCATCAAAGACACAGAAAAATCCATTCCCAATCCTACCACAAGTTACTAAGGCACTTAATAACTACAAGTTTACTTTTTTTTGGAGTCCAATTACCTCTACCTTAGTCTCTACGTTGGGTTATTATAAAAGCATGGAAAAAATCTAACATGATACCATAGAATTCAACATTAACAAATCCACTTTGTTGCTTCCATTTCAACCAAGACAACTATAGCTATAGCCATTATATTATTCTTTTGTCTGGGGGAACTATTGTTACAACTGTGACATTGCCAATTAGTTTTATCTCATTTCAGACAACGTAGTTGTTCCACTAAAATGCGTCATGTAGAATTGAAGTAGCTGACATCATGATCTAATGTCGGAAAAATTGTTGAATTGTTGTTACAAATTTACCAACAATGCTAGTTCCATTAGGCATTGAAACTTTTAGGACATAGTCTTCCACGTGCAGTGAACTTGGAAACTATTTTTTTGAAGTGGCAAATTGTTGACAATATGTTTCCAATTGCTTCTTTTTCTCAAGCAGCGGGAAATGAAAATGTTGAGAAACACAATAAAATTCAAGTATTGGCATGTAGCTAATTAAACAACTTGTTGTTATTCAAAGTTCAAACTCAAGCATTGGGGATTCACTTTACGGGGATCCAAATATCTCCTTTTGAAATCTTTAAAATAAGAGAGTACTAACAAAGAAAAATATCTTTAACCCAAACCAAAACCATTATGTCTCAAGGTCTACTATGAAATTATTTTTTTATTAATTATATATTTGCATTCTCTTTTGTGCTTCTTGGAGAGTGTCATGCGGAAAGAGTTATGTTTGCGGATAAACCTAACCTCCCTAGGAGTCTAAGACTCTCTAGTGACAAACAAACCAAACAAGAACAATCCTTCTCTAAACACACGTTATTCTATGAGAGATCAAGTGTTTTCCGATCTTACCTTAGGTCCAACGCTTCTTGTAGCAGTCCAGCCTTGCTGATCCAGATGAGGTCCTCCTTCACTTTAAGACCTGCATACACTAACAAAGCAAACGATTACATAACACCTGAATATTTCATAAAACAAAGCATATTCATCACATAGACCAAGGAGTACATGAAATAATTCATTAACAACAAATCATTGAGAAGAATGGACTTATTTGTATTAAGGAAACAAAAAAGGAACCATTACAACCTGAGCCTTGGTGTTGTGCAAGCTCCTCCCAGGGTCCAGCAAGAGATTTCCTCTACTTTGACAAGCTCACCCACTCCCACTATGGCAACAAGGAAGGATAGTGATCTTTCCTCACAAGTCAACAATGGAAGTCCTAATTCCAGCAGCATTTACCCTTTAGAATGTTCAGCTTTCAACCTCCCCTCCTTTGGCCCAAGGCCTGTATTTATAGTATTCTAGAGGAAGTTATTCAGTTCCAACATCAATGCGATACTCCCTCTTTTGGATGGGGTAGCTCCTCTCTTGATGGGATAAGTTCCTCTATCATAGGGATGCATGAACCATCTGGAGGCGCTCAATACACGTCAAACAATCTTCTAGAATGCTCTAGAAGTGACCACAAGTAACTTTTTTAGGATGAAACTCGCGCCTTTTGACCTTTACAGGAGTACGCACCCATCCTTTGACTTACAGAGCGTACAAGTACGCAGGTACAATGAGCTTGGGATGCGTACACGCAGGCAAGGTAGAGAGAACCTGCGTACCCAGAGATAAACATGTTTTTTAGTGGCTTTCTCTCTTTTTTGAAGTTTGACATGAAGAGCAGAGGTATAAGGCTTGACAAGGAGGATAATATGACTATTGATTGAGCCATATTAACTACAGATAGTCATGGTGACAAATTTCAGTGTAACAGTTTGCCCCC
>APFE031723496.1:0-15486 GCA_000404065.3 Pinus taeda
AATCTCCTGTGCCACAACTCGCCATCATCCCAGCTCACCAATCTTTCTGCCTTGCCTGCCATAGCTGCGCATCCATCTACATGCAACTGATAAAGGTTCCTCACTCGAACCCCTATCTTCCGGGTCTCACCAGTTGTCTTGCTGCGCAGGAAGGCCTTTCCCTCGCTTAAAACAACATCATACCCCTTGTCTTCTAACATCGCCACTGAGATGAGATTCTTCTTCAATCCTGGAACATGCATGACTTCCTTCAATACAAAGGGTTTACCAGACTCCCTCTCAAAGGAAATGGTACCGATACTGGTCGCACTATATCTACCATCATCGCCCATCTCGATGTGCACTCCAATATCTTTGTCCTTCAGATCAGAGAACAAATCTCTATCTCCCATCATGTGAAAAGACGCACCCCTGTCCAAGAACCACACTGATCCCATCACACTTGAAACCAAGCATGCGATCAATTAAAAATCAAGCTCAAACTGAGAAGCTAAGGCCTCTCCCCCTGCAGATCCAGCAGCTTGCTTGTTCTTCTTCTTCTGCGGACAATTTGTGGCATAGTGTCCGTGCTGGTGACAGTGAAAACACTTCACCTTGGACATATCCTGCTTCTTGCCTTTCGCACCAGACTGAGAAGCTTTCTTGCTCTTCCCTTTCTTTGCTTTGGCAGCCAAAGCACAATTCTCTTCATCAGCTCCCTTTGACGAAGATCCGTCCCTGGTACTCCGCCTGATCTCCTCCTGCACAAGATCTGACCATAGTCTTTCCCATCCTGGCAACTTCTCCCGACCATTGACAGAGTCCTGATAGGAATGCCAACTCTTCGGAAGACCAAGGAGAGCCAAGCTCACCAAGTCCTCATCATCGACAGTAACCCCCACACTTCCCAGTTCATCTCGACACTGAGTGAACTTCGTGAGATACTTGGGAATACTGTCACCCTTCTCGCATTTGATGTTTCTGAGTTTATCTTTGAGCGCCAGCTTCCTCTGATCGCTCTTGCTTTGGAATAATTCTGTTAATGATTTCCACATCAAATATGGAGTAGCCTTTCCATGGAGGCTGGACACAATGTGATCCTTCACGCCCTCCAACAGAATCCTTCGACATTTTGCGATCTTCTTTTGCCAAGCATCAGCTTGAGTAGCATCAGTAGGCTTTGGGATATCCGTATCTATGAACTCCTTCAGCCCGTTATCATCCAATACTGCCTCCATCCTGTCCTTCCATGCAATATATTTTGAGCTGCCCTCAAGAGCATACTCCAATCGCAATCCGTTGAAAGACATTGCTGCGTTGTCACCAAGAAAACACTGCTGCAAATTCGAATTCCACCAGCAACCAATTCAACCGCCTCGGATCTAAGATTCGTGAGAACACAATATTTCTCGTACAGAGATTGACTGTATGGTCTTTGACCAGATATTTCACCTTCCAAAGGAAGGATGAATCCAGAAGCTACCTGGCCCGATTACAGGCTCTGCCTAGAGAAATAGAATGTAAACACTTCCTGAATAGTAGATCTGATGATCACGAGCTCTGATACCATGTAGAAATTTTGAATAATTTAACACATATTCAACAGAGATCATCCTGATCATGTACTATTGCGGAAAACATACACAATACATAAGCTCCTCTACGTTGATCATCAATATAGCAGCATCAATAACAATAAAACATCAAGAGCATTCACACATTAACACAGTATGTATCCCGGGGAAAGCATCTCGCTAAAAACCCTAACTATCTGTATATTATTGATTGAGTCATGTAACATTACACAGCATAATACTTCTCACAAGTATCTCCACCTCTGTTACACACAATACAGCTCAGATCTGAATCAATCATTGGCTCAAATCTCCTCCGCTACTTTCCTGCCTCCTCTGCTCAATACCTGCATGAGAACTGATGATAATTCCAAGGCAACCACGTATTTCCTTGGCTAAATCACATGAGCACAAGCTACAATGTGGGAAAATACGTGGGCAAACTCATTGGCATACTCAATCCTTGATTGTGCAAGATCTGATGCACAACTATAGTCACAACTGATAGCAATCTGATTCTCTAACACCTGTCCCTGCTGAACTGAACATGCACTGACATGCAACTGAGTTAACTGATGTATTCATTAGTTGTATTATGAGTTAATAACTTGTGAATTAATTAATAACTAATTCACCCAACTCATCTCTAGTCTATTTGCCAGTTAGACTAAATACAACCAGTTTAACAAAGCTAAACTGAACACAACTCCATCAACTGCACCTCCAGTCCACTAAACTCAACTCACTTGAGTTCTAACTGAAGTCCTGCATGCAAATATTAGTCATCCCATAGGTAACCACGTATTTCCTTCTGGGATCTGCATGTACCACATCCGTAGCTCATCCTGAAGTGCTCCAAGAGAATAAGACAAAATTTATAGTCCAAATATTATTATGAGATAATAATATTTGACTGTTCTATATTTGACGTCTAATAGACTGAGCAGTCACTCCGCTGTGGTGTCACTCCGCTATGGTCTAAAAATAGAAGTCCATCTATTTTTCCAACTTGATCAATCATCCATAAACAGCAACCTGCAATCCATAGACATGATCCATATATCTAAAAATAGACATAGTCTAAAAATAGACTTGCGCCAAAAATAGCCTGCGGGCCCACTTAGTGAAGGCGACTCTTTTCACTAAGCTCCATCATCTTGTTGCAATCTCAACAAGACAAAGTCTGGACACATTTTGGTTGTAATAATCTATCTGGTGACTCTACTGGAGGTTGAAACTCTTGGTGACTCCACATCATTGTTCTGGCTCAGTTTGTGAGGCACACTCAGAGAAATCCTCAGAAATCACCAGCTATCCCAGTACCTAACCCTAAAAAGATCATCAAAGGAAGAAAGATATCACAAAAAGGAGCATCAAGATCAAGTAAACCTAAGCAATCCTCCATATCTCTGAAAGAAAGGCTTGTAATAGAACAAATATATGTTGAAAATATAGCCTCTAACACTAGCAGTGAAGAAAAATTTTCAGAGATTCACAAAGCTCCTTATTCTTTAGGTCCTCCTTAGGATTTCAGCCCAAAGGAAACCTCCCCTCCTGTCCATCACATTCCTTTAGCCCTGTCAGTCATTTCTCAACTCCCTACCTTTCAGACAGCCAGCACTCTTTCATCTACCCCAATCATGGCAGGCCCACAAGTACCCACCAAAATGGAAAGAATCATAGCTGCTAGGTATGGGCCCTTGGCATTGCCTACTCCTTTGAGTGCCATGCCTGTAGGAGAATATCAGAAGTACATGCCTAAGTTCACTAGGACAGAAGGAGTTACCATAGAAGAACATCTTGAGTCATTCTATAGCTATGTTGATAACCTAGATATTAGTGAAGAGGATGTATGGATGAGAGTCTTTGTCGAAAGCCTAGATGGAGAGGCTAGAAAATGGTTGAGGGAACTGACCCCAATATCTATAGCAGATATTGAGGCCTTAGATGATGCATTCCTAAAGCATTGGGGGGATAAGAAGGATCTCCTTTACTACCACATTGAGTTTGGGAACTTACAGAGGGGAAATTGTGAGTTGTTGTCTGATTTCAATAAGAGATTTAACCGCATGTACAGCAAGATACCAGCTAAAGTAAAACCCACCACTACCTCTGCTAGACTCATCTATGCCAATGCCTTTGATTCTGACTTCTGTTTATGGTGGAGGGAGAGGCGATGTGCTTCTTTGGCTGATATGCAAGATGCAGCCCTGGAAGTAGAATCAAACATCATGGCTGCAGAAAAGTTCAAAGGTAATGCTAATAGAAGGAGACAGAGGGGCGAGCCTTCATCATCTTCAGATCCCAAAATCGATAAAATGGCCAAGATGATAGAGTCATTAGCCTCTAAAGTTTCCAAATTAAAGGTTGAGTAGCATTCTGGGAAAGGAAGGGTTCCTAATACCTTTCCTCCTCTAAATCTGAATCCATATAGAAGAGAAAATGAGCAATTGCATATCATTCATAGGAGCAAAGATGCCAATGAAGACCAAAGAGTGAAGACCCCTTTCCAGAATGTAGTCATGGAAGAGGAGTAGTTTGAGGAAGATGATGAGATCCATTGCATGGAAGACAAAGGCAGTGCCTCCTTTTTTACCTTAGCTGCCTATGAGAATTCATTATCCAAGGACCAAATCAGCCAACAGTGGGACGATGAAGCTATTCTACAAACAGAATATCAGCGAAGAAACAATCTGAGGTCGAAGATGAACAGTTCCAAGGAAACCCTTGTTCATAAAGTTGTTATCCTTGCAGAACAGCAAGCTAATAAGCAGAAGCAGCCAACAGTTGATCCTATCATCCTCAAAACTCCAAGCATAGAGGTAAGAGGCCTTGACAAGTCCCCTTCTTCTTTCAGTTTTCAATCAGAAATCCAGAAGTTAAGAATACCTATGCCCCTGATTGAACCAGTGAAGAATGAGTCCTTCCAAAAATCTATCCTTGAGGATCTTGAACCTAAAACCATTCAAGCTTCCACAGACTATGTAAATCTGCAAGATGACCAACCAACTGTTATTCTTAGCCCAGTGATTGAAAATTGTGAGGACAGCTCCCCATCATCCTATGTTCCTCTGTCTATTCATGATAAAATCCTTTATAATTGCCTTTTGGATACTAGAGTCAGCCATAATCCAATGCCCAAGGTTGTCATGGATAAGCTCGGTACTGACATTACCAAGCCTTATCAGTTGGCTTCTATGCAGCTTAAAAAACTAGTGTGCCAGATCACAGAGGAAGAGGACCCACAGTTTTGGGACATGTCCTTTGATGGGGCTTGCTCTGAGGAAGCTGGAGGAACAGGTGGAGTCCTTGTGTCCCCCACACAAGGATGCATTGATTCACCTTTTTTATTAACTTTTCAAGTCACAAATGACACAACAGAGTATAAAGCAGACCTTATTATTCAGCAGGTGTACAAAACCTTCCAAGCAAAACATCCAAGGCTTAATGTATACAGAGATAAGGTGAAATATAGACCATCCCTGCCCGATAATATCAAATGTTGTAAAGCTTTTGAAGTAGGTGATCAAATCAATAGGCTTTTTCAAGTCTTTGATGGATTGGCTAATATGCACATTGACCAAGAGAAAGAAACCTTTCATAGAAAGGTAAAAAGGGTCAATTTTCAGTTTGGTGATTGTTTTCTCAAAAGGAAGGCATCAAAGGAAGGAGGAGATGTTTTTGATGGCCCAGTCAATCGGCGGTTTTTGAAAGTTTATTTTGTTTAAGGCTTTCAGGCCTTAGTATTGTAACTATGTTATTTTTCAAAGTTGTACTGTAGGCTTAGATAGACTCCATGCCCAATGGAATACTAGGCAATATTTCCAATCTTATTTCTTATGTAAAAGGCAGTGGTCTACGGTTTTTGAAACCTCACATGGAGGATTTCATCCCCAAAAGGAGCCAGTGTTAGCCCTGAGATGCAATGTTGACTTTGCGAAGGTTGAAGGAAAGGTTCAGTCTGCTTCGTTGTCCTTAAATGGGTCCCAAATGGGCCATTATTCCTCTTCTTCCCTTACCCCGCTCACACTTTACCCTTTCTCTTTCCTAATCTAACCTTCATACCCCAACAAAACCCTCTTTAACCTTAGCCCCAAACGTGGAAGCCAAAAATTAGTCATAAAACCTTATCCATATGTCCCACGTACTTATAACACATTCCCCGAAGACATCTCATACCTTCACCACCTCCCTCTGTCGTTGATCTTTTCTCGCCGATATAACGGCCCACATTCCTTTCGACCAAAGCAACATGCTCGATCATTCTCCACCGTTAGATCAACCCCGCCAGATCTACCGGTCAGCGCCCATATCGCACGGACAATAAGCGAGATAAGTACCCGTGCGACGAGGGTGGTTTTTCTTTCCCGCTTCTACGTGTCATCCAGTGAATGGTATCATGTGAGTTCTCACACTTTATATTTACCGCCCTATGCCCACCCGATAAAAACCATTTCCACTTAAATCAAACCACCCCCTATGTTATCACCTACACACCTCCTTCGCCCAATAGCCGTGAGATCTGCTCACCCGAGATCTAACAGCTCGGACATGTTCCGCTCTCACCACGACCTCAGGCCTCCTGTACCCGATCTCCACCATGAATTCCCCTTGATCCAACGGCCCTCATTCATGATCGCTCACGCTTTTCCTCCTCCACTATGTCATTTCTCCATCCATCCTATTTGACACATCCTCCCAACCGTGCACCTCGTACTCCACTTCCTATCAGTTATTCGGGGAAGAAGGTGGTCGACTCTATCAGTATTGTGACAGTTGGATTGCTGAACCGAATTAACAGAAAGAATGGGCGGTGGAAGGACACAACACGATCTCTGCAAACAGAATTAAACAGTCATGGAGCCTCACCGGCACAATCAAGCCAACCACCTAACAAGGCAGTGATGTACCAGGATTAATTACCGCTTTCGTGATGGAAGGGAAATTGTGTCCTTGAACGCAATCAGACATTTAATGCTAGTAGGTGATCGATTAAGACATCTCCAGCCCTAAACGGCTAGGGATCATTGTAAAAGTAAACTATAAATAATCGAAAGCAAGATGTAATTAGGGTTGGCAATTGTGTTTCAGTTCAACTTCTCGAGATTTTAGATATTTTGTAACTTGCAGCGTCTCATCTTCATTTTCAGCAATGCTAGCTTCTTTTGTTGTTAATTGCTCAATGCCCATTTCTTCTCTGTTCTAAGCTTGTGCTTGATGTGTTGTATTCATGATTTCTTCTAATGTCTAATACTAGATAATTGTCATCTTATCTCTGGAATAGACAATTGAATGTATCAACGAGTGGGTCACTTAGGTTTCCATTATATCCAATGCAAGATAACTGTCATCTTATCTCTGCATTGATAGATTAGATTTGCAAGTTTATTGACTAGTTGCAGCTGGCCATCATACATTCTGTATGCATCTGCTGGTGTGGCTAGTACTCTTTGTTTATTCAACTAATTCCCAAATTGTTGAGCATTGGTGGTCTAAAGCCTTGTAGTCTGAGGGTGTTCATGCATGTCTAGAGTGAAAACAGAGTAGAAGTGGTTATTTGGCTTGAACCAAACCATCACCCATCCCAATAAGTTCCTAGAACCATATTGAAAATTATGTGTTACCAGGCATCTCCGAGCTACAACCTAGGAGAGTTTCTTGGAGTCCTAACATTAACAGATGAAAAATAACACATGAAATTCATCTTAACCACATATTTATCAAGCGCCTAAAAGGATTGAACCTCTTGAGGTGCAAACATTTTTCCACGTTTTGTACTCTAAAAGTGGTCTGCATATTAAGAGATTTGATCCATCTTGGCACTTGGTAGATCTGTGGTTAAGATAAAATTTTACCAGTACACCTAGTGCATTAAAATTGGAAGTGAAATATTGCTTTGCAGATCTCTATGTAATGCATATTTGTTATATGTAATGTCTTATATTTTTAATTAAAATTACAAATAATGAATAAATGGTTTTAAAATAATAAATAAGTGAAAATAAATTAAGTAACATAATAATAATAATATAATTAAGCATGTAACCCATAGGGTATAGAATAGATGGTGGCAAGGTGTTAAATGAAGGCACTTCGTGGTGAAAAGGTCACCGGTATAAAAATCCATGGGCAAAAATCCAACCATGTTAAGGGTTGGTGTAGCCCAAGCCAGGTGTGATCCCTGCATCATTTTCGCAGCTTAGATGCCCCTGGGTGGTGGTTACTCAAACCACATGTTAGGAGTGCTAGACATCTCAAGGCTCACATTACCTAACAAAAAAAAGAGGGATTTATAAAATAAAATAAATAAAAGTTACAAATATTATTAAATTAAAATTAAAATTAAAATGATATGATTAATTACATAAATGATAAGTTAATTGTATGAATAGAGAAAAAGAATTCTATATAATGAATATAGATAAGAAAGTGTGACATTTTTTGTTTGGGAAATTAATGAAAAGGCTTAAAATTTAACACAATTAATTGATTCTGGATGTAAGGATTCTCAATTTTCTTGATTGAGGAGGTGGTTGGGTAGAAAATAGTGCCTCACAATTTTGGCATACTAGATTAAATATGCATTACAATAATTTGTCTTTCATAGCATTATAAGTAAATTGATTTGTTAACTCTCAGGTAAAAATCTTTCAAATCTTTCCTCTTACCATTTGGATTATATAACTAGTAATGAAATTTTATTTACATTTATAAGTGAATTGTTTTTTTCCACTGGAAAAATCGTAATTTTATTCAATATTGAGTAAAATTACATGTTGTAGATGCTGTAATAGCATATGCTGTAACAAAACTTGTCCTGCTAAGAACAAGATCTAAAAATCAATTAACTGTCTATCTATGCTTTCCTACCTTTATTTTTTTCCACTTTCCGCCAGCCTTCATTGTTAGGCGTGGCTATTACAATTGTCATTTGTGCTTCGTTTGTGGCAACCATGATGCCTTTTTCAGAATCAGAGCTTGTTGTAGAGTATGCTCGCTTGCTGCCCCCAATTTCCTGTCCTAGAGTCTCATATTGCTGCTGTGGGTTGCTTGCATTTGGATCTGTTGCATATTCAATCAAATTTTCATTATTTTGTAAATGGTGTCGAAAGCTTTCTTTGCTGATTTCTGGATTATTCCTTCCATCTTTAGCTTCTTGAAGTTTACTAGTGGTTTTTGCATTCTTTTCCTCTTCTATATCCTCTGCCCATGTGGCTGTAAACTGCCATCCTTTCAGCTTTGGTGGTTGTCTTCTTTTCCTATCTTCTTTATTTTGTGGGCATGCACTCTGAAGATGACCAGTTTGTCGACATATGTGGCAGCGAAAGGCAGTGTTTTCATAATCAAGTGGTTGTGCCCATTGCTTTCCATTATGGAGTAAGAGAATGTGATCTGGTAGTCCTTGACTAAGATCAACCTCCACACAGATCCTGGCAAAAGTGTAGATATCCTTGGATAGGCGCTCATTGTCTACTTTTAAAAATGTCCCCAAGGCGTTGCCGATTCCTTCCAATACTTTGTAATGCCAAAAGTGTATAGGTAAGTTAAATAATTTTACCCACACTGGCATTTTGGAGGCCACCATGCTGTTTGGATCGAAGTCCGGGAACCAAGATTTCATAAAAAGGCCTGCATTTCCCCAAAACCATGGTCCCTCGTTCAATGCATATTCCTAGTCCTTTATGGTGTCGAATTTGAAAATAAAGAATCCCTTTGAAAAGAGATGGATATCACAGTTTTATTTCCATGTGGAGTAAATCCATTGACGAAGGGCTTCTGGTTTGGGCCAAAAATCATTGAACCTGCATATCACTGTTTTAGTTAAATAATCAGCATGTATTTCATTTACCTCTGGTATGGTGATTTTTAATGCAGGGTTTTGTGTTGTCTGCTCAACAATGTAGGCCCCTGGTGTTGTAGCTTGTTGTTCTAGTCTCTTTTGTGGTTCCATCTTCCCTTTTACTGCATCTCTGAAGGAAGCAGGTCCTTTTGAACTTGTGTCGGAACAGCCTCTGTGGAGTCTTGTGTTAAGACAGATGGTTGATTCATTTCCTATAACATATTCCATTAGCTTGCGCTCCTCCTGCAGTACTTTTCCTGTGTAGAGGAGGAGTTGTTTGCATGGTGGGATTCCAGTCCTTTCTTGTATCCTCTATTTGAGTGTTTTTGTCGCCTCCCATTTCCCTATCTTGATGCATATTGTGTTCCCTCCCATGGATTTGATAAAGAGAGAAATTTTTCTTCCTTCGAGCATATCCGATGCAGGTGTTGTTTGGATGTTTTGCTTATTCGTCATAATCATCGAATCTTTCTGCTGCCAGCTCCGATCTATGATCTGAGACTGTGATCCAGATCTATGAGGAGCCTTTTTGTTATCAGGCATCCAAATCCGAGTTTGGTGTAGACTGATTTGTTTATTAGGTATTAAAACCATTTGGTCAGTGATGGATCTAAGGTTTTTACCTGCATGTTGTTTGTCGATCTGTTCTTATTTAGCGCATTTGGCCTGAAGCTCAGTCCAAAGGGGTATCTTGTCTGTTTCATGCCCCCAAATATGTGCTATATATTGTGATCCATGGCCAAACGGAGGTTGTTGGTGAGCAGGTCGCGCGTCCTGTGACCAACCACGCTCGTCCTCTTCTGGCGAGATAGTCGATCTCTTGCCTTTGCGCTTGTGGTCGGATCGCTGGTAAGCTCCATGTTCTAACCTTGCAGTAGATCTATGTACTGCCCCGTATAAATCACCCCATTTTAGGAGGAAAGTGCATTCTCTGGACTTGAATGGGGATCGATCTTCTGTCGTATATTCATTCTCTGGGTCGAGTTGGGGCCAAATTATTGACCTCACATTAGATTCACCCAGATCTGTTATTGATTTCCTATGGAGCTTTGTGTTGTTTCATTATATCCCCCTTCGCTGGTTTGTAGTGCTATGGCAGCTCCGACCTCTGTTCCAGAAGCCCATAAATATAGGAAGGAACCAGTAATCAGCACAGGGAATTTGTCTACAAAGTTTTGCGGCATCTTCTCTATCCCCAAAAGGACGGCGTACACAGAGAAAATTGTTAAGTGTCCAATCCGTGAACATTTCAAAAGCATAGCCGACCCATTTGAGCCAATCGGGGGTTTATCAGCTATATTCGCCGCTTGAGGAGACACAGTATGCAACAGATTCGGCCGGATTCGCACCTTTGTTCTTCTTATAAACCCTAACTGCAACAAATAACTTGAAACCCTTACTCTCGGCAGCGCGAAGATGACCAGTGCTAGTCGTGCGAATCTGGACTTCCGGCTTATGGGGCCATCGAAGGTTTGGCAGACGCGGTTAAGGCGGAGAGCCATTGCCGTCGCAGAGATTGAATCTGGATCGCTCTGAAACTCTCGCTCCTCTTCAGATCGCGTATTTTTCAGTAGTAATATGCATTAGAATAACCCTTATAAGTGAATTGTTATAAATTTATGTATTCTATATAATTATTTTGTAAATTTTAACTCATTGCATATGGTATTAAAATTCAATTAGAATTGTGAATGTTTATGAACCTTTTTTTTCGAGAGAAAAATAACTGTAATTTTTATTAAAATAAAATAAAAATTACATTATGTAGACACACGATGTGTTTATGCAATCTAGTGCAAGAATATGTTTGATATAAAATACATGAAATAGGTCATGTAGGCCCACAAAATAACCCTAAGAAGGGCACCATAAAAACCCAGCAATAGGCAACTGATACAATCAAAAAAATTGGCAGCAAAACCTAGCAAGAATGGTGCAAAGTCTACAAACTATGAGTCGCTAACATCCCAGACTGAAACCCTAAGAGGAGCAGAGGAGAACAGGGCATTGAAGAAAAATGGTGACAAATTGAAAGAAAAGAACAACGAACCCCATCACCAACACCTGAGAAAGGATAAATCACTAAAAACAAATTGGGCTGCTAAGCCCAAGAGAAAGTTTGTGGCGTCCAACACACTAGTGACAAACCACAAAGCACAAAGAAAATACCGCTAAGAAGATGAACATGCACGACAAACCTGGATCGATGGTATGCAGACCACTGATGGTAAAAGAAGGGGCCACGAGGCCCCAGATAGGGAGTCGACATAATCTTTAAAAGACTAGGCGAGCAAGGTTGCAGCGCAAGACCAAAAATAATGACGAGAATGTGGATGACAACAACAAAAATCCCATGTCAACCTGGAAGCCAATGACCACACTGTTAAAAAACTGACTTGAGTGAAAGCTTGTAAAATAGAGAGACACCCACTATAGAAGATGAAGAATAACACCAACTCCATAAAAAATAGTGAAGCATGGACCAGAGGATAAGGGTGGCTACGATTCTAGTCGCCCCACCCCCTACTCCATGCATAAAAATCCACTTGTGAAAGAGAGAAAACATGATATTAAATACTATTAACAGTAGAGGAATAGGGATTTCCCCAAAAAATCGCCAATGAAGGCGCACTATTGTGCAACATCTACTGCTCATGTTTATGAACCCTTTCCTCTACTCAATAAGCATCAATCTATAATAAACATCAAAATACTTATTGTATGATACATCTTTGTGTTGTTTAAAAAACAACAACAAACTATATTATTAATAATAATAAATAATAAAAAGAATTAATATACAAGTCAAACATATATACATTTAAAAAACATGGACCGAGGTTTTTAACCATGGAGATTTACCCCCACTTCATCATGGAGATTCTTAATCTATAACTAGGCTTTATTATTACCATGAGCCAATACTATGGTTTATCAATACTCCATGTCAAAAACTCATAACTCACTTCATATGACACTTGTGCATAGGACGTTTTTTTAATTAATCAATTTAATTAAAAGGTAAAAACGACATAACTATGCATATAAATATCAACCTTTGATTTGTGTATACTACTGTAATATTCTAGAATATTCCATGGAGGTCAAATCTCTACCATCCACCTAATAATTTTAATAAACTAAAATTCTAGAAGCCATATTCCAAAATAGACACACCTATTAGCGCAATAAAGGGAGAACATGAACTTTAGATTTTTTCCACTTTCCTACTAGATTGCCTTTGATAAAATCATTCTTTAATCATAATATATTTGTTTCAAATTAATTCATCAATGTAACAGTTATTAATTCCCTTGAAGAACTAGAATATTTACCTTAAAACCATCTATGAATCCCCTAACACCATGGAAACCATTGTGAATGCCCATATAGAGGATGTTATCTTTTCTTTCGAAGATATTAAGTTTGGGGTTAAGAATTTCATTATTAAGAAAGTTATGGATATTGAACGCTACAAAGCTGAAATTTTGAAAATAAGAGAAACTTTTAACAGTATCTTCCACCACATAGACTAAACCAGCTCAGTGGAAGGTGTTACTTTCCTTTAACTTGACCTAGTCTCATTATGGAAATGGGGTTATAAAATTCCTACTTATCCAAAGCTTGTGGAATTAAATTTGGAATACACCATTGTACTTTGTTGGTTGAGTTACTTTAGACACAACCCAACTAGTCAACCAAACACAATCAGTCATCTTGACTGGAACAATCGAGATAATTCTCAACCCGTTAACTTAGCACAACTAGCCTTCTTACCACAAACAGTCGACATAACACGACTAGACAGGACCAATTGAAAATGACCCAACCAATAGAATTGCCATGACTAGACAAGATTAGATTAAAATGACCCAACCAATCAACTTACCATGACTAGAAAAGACCAATCGAAATGACCCAACTAGTCAACTTACCTCGATTAGACAAGATCAATGGAAACGAACCAACCGGTCGAATTACCTCAATTATACAAGACGCCATAATCTAGGATGACAAGAGCTTAATGATGCTAGCTAATTGAAATATTATTCTAGGCCGACAAAAATGAATATGTCCCATGCTCTTCAAGGACCTTTTCCCTACGCAAACAACTTTATACATGTAAATAACGATCAAGCCATTACCTCATCAGTCGATAACCCTTAGATGAATTAGGTGCCCAAAAATCTGGGTCCTCCCACAATGGCCCCATGCTAGCTACTGAGCATTAATCGTGGAAATTTGGCACATTTCTAACTATACACAAGGCACAACTCATCGACACATTTCGAGCCTCAATCAACCGTATAATTCAAGTACCCTTTGGTTGACTCAGGGTGAAGCCACGCTAGCCTTCTCCACCATCTTCTTGCACCTTAGCCTCTTTCCACTAAACATTCGGTAGTGTAACAACCACCCACTTGACCAAACGTCAACCTAGCCTTCTCGTCGGCTAGATTATCAGCGAATGGAATTCACACAATGTAACACCTTAATTGACCAAATTCTATAGTCACATGGAACCATGCAAACAACTTTGCACTTCATGAACATCTTAGCTTAACAAAAATGCCTTCAAGCCTCTTATAACCATGACTATATATATATATATATAATATATATATATATATATTATTATCTCAATATAGAACCATACAAAAATAATGTGTTCTTTCATTTACAATACTAATACATGTATATATCACATAGCAACAATGTTCATCTTTTCAATGCATCAAATATACAAGTAAATAACTTATCTTATTATCTTCAAATGAATGGAAACTAAGAGTGGGACTTCAACTCTCCACCTAATCGTAAGCCAACTCAACTGCAATATTTCTTGCAGTCGACCACCCCTGAGTCGATGCAGAGTCTGGAGAGGTAATTCCTCAATAGTTCTCTCACTAACAGCCAATCAACCGCATAAAAGGCAAAGATTGTTTCTCAAGTGAATTCTCAATAGCCCTTAGTTCTAGCACCATAGGAACTCCTAAATCAGTGAAACAATAACCACAAGGGTTCAACCAATGCATAGAGAGTCTCATCTAAGTTCCAGAGAAGGATCATAGAACAGTGGGAGGTTTATCAATTGATTTAGCTACCTTAGGACTCAAGAGCCCATTATCCAGGTGCTTTATCAACCTACTGAGTAAGCACACTACTGGTTTATCAACCCCAAGGCAAGCACTTGGTGGTTTATCAACTCCTTTCAACAAGCACCTAACCATCTCAACCTAACAGTGACTTGTCAACCCAACAAGTTCCTAGTGGTTTATCAGCCCCAAGGCAAGTCATTTCCTAGGTGTTTTATTAGCGAGCAAGCCCCTACGGGTTTATTAGCTCAACAAGCACCTAAGTATCACAACTCCACCGAACTCTATCTAGAAAACAACACACGACATACACCCAAGTCTTAGTGAAGCAACACACAGACACAACACATGCCTTAGTAAAAACACATGGAATCCATCCCACGAGCATAGAACACAAATTCTGAGAGAAATTTATCCTTGTAGGTAGACCACAACAGCTGCCAAACTCCACTTTACATCCCTTGCTCTCTCTTCATAATTTGTCCCCCGATCCCGCAGAATGAGGACTCTCTTCGTTACCACTTTGTAATGTCTCTCGTGATTTTTCTCTCGACTTCCTTTTTACGGGTTGGCCTTGTCAACATGAGCTACGAGAACAATTTTGCAAACTCGTCCTCCACACAGGAGGCCCATTTCCTCCATTCAATGATTGCACAACAGTGTCATTAAGCCAATGGGAATTTAGGTGATGGAATAAATACAAGGCTTGGGTTTACAAGCAATCTCCTCCTCCTATAAACCTTTGAATCTATATCTGGCATCTCAATCATTCAATGTGTTACAATTCTACATAATATACATGAATTACAATTCATATGATATTTATAAGAGGGTTAGCTACATGGCTATCACAATCCCCACCCCTTTAGAGGAACATCATCCTCTATGTTCTATACTTGAACACATAGTTTACAAAAGCTTTATATACATGTCTCTTTAAATTCATTTACATTTACAATTATAGTTGCTTAGCCAGCAAACAAAAATGGCTATGATA
>APFE031723504.1:0-21569 GCA_000404065.3 Pinus taeda
ATAAAGTGCCTTGAGAAAAGCAATAAGAGGGATATCCAGCTCAACCTTAGTGGACTTGATATCATGCATTATAGACTTTATTTCAGATGCAAGAGCAAGAGGATCATTATTTTGTAGTTCAATAGTGAAGAGTTTAATCATGAGTTGGACGACTTCAAGTGCAGAATGTGAGTCATAGAGTTCTTTCAGATTTTGTAAAGCTTCAAAGGCAGTTGAATATGATGAAATATGGCGACTCACCTCTTTATTTACAGATGCTGCGATTAATGCATAAGCTTTGCTGTTCTTGTTTTCCCAAATGGCGAGCTCTTTGTCTGAGGTAGGCTTTTCTGGGTCACTCTCTCCTTCTCTGACACACACTCCTTTCCACAACTCATTGAAGATGAGGGTGTGTTGTATCATTCGGGACCAATCAGGATAGTTCTCCTTGCCAGTGAGAACTATTCCTACCATAGAGATGATTGAATGCATTATGTAAAAAGAAAAAACTCCTGCTGATAGAAAAAATACTTCTGCTGATATATAGTAAAATGTACTCAAAAAATTTATGTGTGAAATGATTTCGGTTGTTTAATTCATATCACAGTCAATAATCAATCATTCACCACGAGCTCTACAAAGTTGGAGCAGCAACGGCATCAACCGCGAGCTCTACAAAGTTGGAGCAACAACGACATCACAATTTCAAGCTCTGATGGCAGACATCTCATGTAATCTAAGAATGTTTTAAACAAAACATTAAACATCTATATTCTAAAGCTCACTGAAAAGACTAAAAATCCCTTTGATTCTCTAGACCTTGAAGCCACGACTGTTTACCACGAGCCATCTCAAATTTCCTACCCTATGATCGAACATATGGTTTAGTGTGGTTGTGCGGAACACCTGGTGCTCTTCCAAAGTGCCTGACAAAGAGAATTAGAGTCCACGCAACAAGACTTCCTTCCAGCGCTAAAACATATGGCAGCGTTAAAAATATGGAGACCGAATCTTTCCACTGCTTTACGGCTTTAAACCACTAGCCACAAGTGTGTACTAAACATGCGTCTAGGACTGCTCATAGAAGTCACTCTTAAGAGATGCACACAATAATGTATACATATTGTTTAACAATGGAACAGCGTTTAAAAACATATCGGATAGCGTTTAAAACATATGGAACAACGTTCAAATAGACAACGTTTAAAACATATGGGACAATGTTCAAATAGACAACGTTTAAAACATATGGGACAACATTCAAATAGACGAGCTTAAGGTATCATAAATCAGAATGAGCATTCAATAGAATGTTGCAGTATCGATAATGGCAGAGGAAGCAGCCACAAAAAAAATCGGAAGGAGAAAGAAATCGTATTATTTTCTTAATCTCTTATTCAGGAGAAAGAAATCGGATTATTCTCTTATTCAGGAGTTCGATCAACGGCAGCAATAAAATGCAAGCAAAAGGCGGTACTCTACAGTACCCTACTCATCATTCAGTCGTGGTGTTCTGCTGACAGCACGGGGTAATGTGAGGTTTCCTCTCACGTTTAACAATCTTTTATAGTTATGCTCCGAATTGATTTAAGACTCAACGACGCCAATTTCCAACACAGCTCGGAGAGACAGCAGTTCGTTTCTCAAGTATGTGATAGACTTCAAAGCCTCATAATCATATCAAACAGCAGAATGAGAGAGACGAATAGACTACGCAGAGATTGGAATCTAGAAAGGGCTCGTAGACTGCAACTTTCTGGCAAAGCCTACGTCCATGGCAGAAATGTTTATGCACAGTCATAATTGTCAGGTCGACACTCAACGCATTCAAACAGATGGTCAGTAGTCAGAGAATATGAAACGTTTATGGAGTCTGAGCATATTCAACTGAAGAGGGTGCAGGAATCACAAATAAAATATGTCAGGGCAGCACAGGTGTGGCAGACAGAACGCAGGTATGGCAAACAGAATTATAGAGAGCAATGGAGTAGATTAGGAGCTACAAAGACATAAAGACTAAATAGGGAGCTAGCTCTGATACCATATCAGGCCAGGAGTAACTCTAGTTTGGCAGAAAACTAATTCATGTATTATTCCATAGGTAACCCATTGTTATATACAATAGGGAGTGATTGTTCAGTTCATCTCCCGATGACTGTTCACCTTCCCAATTTATTTATTTACATAAAATTCCCAATCATGAAGATTAGGTGTCAACAATCTTAAAATCACCAAGAAGGCTCAATGCCCTCTCAAGCTAGATGCAATAACACTTGTTAGACCATGCATTCATCAACCATTCAATAACTAATCAAATCATGAGAGAGATACATAGTAAGAACACTTCATTTAATCAAGCATATAACCAACGTATAACCAAAATGGAAACCATGAAAAATTAACCATAATATCACCATAATAACCAGTACAAGTGCTCATAAATCACAATAGAAAAATAGTTCATATTAACATATGAAAATTCCAACAAAGTCAAGGACTTTCACCCACCACCCGACCATAGATTGGGCTAAACCAAATCTATCTTTCAGCCAATCACCCCCATGCCATATTCCAAGCATGAATATGGTATTATAAGGGTTAAACCAAATAAAAGCAACCAGGGCTTCCAAAGGCCACACCACCTCAACCCTCAATCATAATGATTTCACCTAACCAATCCATAAATCACTAACATCAACTAGATCAGTCTCTACCCAAGATGTCCAGGGCTCTAGGAACTAGTAACTCAACCCAAAGCCTCCAAGGAACCTGATTTATTCCAGGGCTCCACAGTGTTTTTCCCAACCCCAAGGCTCTAGGGACTAGTCACTCAAACTATAGACTATAGGGGAACCCAAGTTGTTTTAGGGCTCAAGAGGCTTGTTCCAACCCACAACCATAGGGAACCTAAGAACCAATCAGAAATCCAAGAATGGGGAACCCACTACACCATGGCTATCAAGGAAATGGCAAGACAAGACTGAAACCACTGTCAATCTAGACAATTCTCTAAGTCAATGGCAACACATAACCACAGAACCACATGTATGTACCATGCATCCAAAAATTAGCAAGGAAATCACGCATGCAACATGTTACTTGTAAAGTATCCTTGTTGTGGTTGTTGATCCAACTATCCCCTTACGCTCCCGTACTTTCCTTTGCTTTCTTTCTCCAATCCAGGTGAATGCTAAAGTGCTCCAAGAATGCTCTAAGTGTGCAAGAGTATGAGAGAATGAGAATGTGAAAGGAGAGAACCAAAATTAAACTGACAAAAGTTGAGCAAAAGTTGTGAACTGATTCTTTGATGGCTTTTTATTATTGCGGCCTCCTTTTTCTTCATTTTCCTTTATTTCCCCTGTAATTTCTCTTGCATGCAAGTTTGTGCCTCTTCGCCTTATTTTTCTCCTATTTTCCTTTATTTTCATAATTAAATGTCATTTATTGCCTCTTTGCCTTTGCCAATGTCTTTGCCAACTTACACAGCCATTAATTAATCCATAAATTATGCCCACTATAATGTTTGTCCACCATTCAACTTGGAATACGTGTCTCATGACCTTGGTATTATTTTATTTACATGGAAAATCAACTAGGGGTTGTTACACAGTGATTACAAACACATTCTTTCTTAAGTTATTTTTATTATGTTTATTCAAAAAAGGCTATAAATAAAAATTAAATTACATGTAAATCTTCTTCGAAAAAGTTATTTAAATAAAAACGTTTAATAAATTTTATAGTTGTGGATATGAATAACTTTTAATGCATGTATGTTTGTCTTTTGCAGGAAATAAACATGAAAGTTTAATAAATCAACATGAAAATCTCATAAATCTTTGTTTTAGTGTGTTGTTATTAACAACCAACCACATCATTCATTTACTATTATAAGAGCAATATTATGTTTTTTTTCCAATCCAAGCTAGAACAATGATACAAATTTAGAGGCTTTTTTAAATAATATATAAATATATATATATATATATATATATATATATATTAATATATATATATATATATATATATATATATAGATATTCTTGAGGCACATGACAATCAATCAGTGAATGGATGCACTATTAAGGCACATTTATTTGTTATCCACAAGGCATAAAACATTCAAAGAATGAATGCACTGTTAAGACACTTCTTGTTTAATGGTTAATAGTTAGCGATGTCATTGGTGTTCCACCAACATAACCTTCAATTAAAAATTAGAATGATAATATTGAATGAACCCATGTCAAAAGTATATCCCATATCAAACATATCTAATTGTAATAAGTTTATTTTTAATATATTTTTAGCATATCATATCATTGCATATATATATATATGAATCATATCTTTTTACTATTCTACACATCTATATATATATCTTTTACTATTCTACACATCTTATTTTATATCTCAAATTTCCTCATTTAAATTATTCCAAATTCTTATATAATATAAACTAAAATTACAATATTTATAAATATTGGAAATATAAATGAAAATTCTAAAAAAATCTCCACAAATCGCCCCCCCCAATTATATATATTTATATAGTTTTTATTTTAAAGAATCAATAAAAATTTAAATAAAAATTACATATCCAAAATTATAATCTCATCATACCAAAATGTGACTTCATTAACGCATAAATGCAATCCGCAAAGAAAAATATCTCGACAAATCAAATCAATAAAGAAATTCAATCTTGAAAACCTCATAAAATACTCAAATTAGATGAATAAAAATGCAACCGTTGTGAAATCACAAATATATACCAGAATTTTCAATATTGAAACATTTTAATTAACGCTTTTGCAATGTCATTTTTATGGCCCATGCTCAAAAATAAAATCTGCGTCTATTGAATTATTCTTTCTTCTCGAATCTCTAACCAATTGTGCCTACTTATCTCACCATTTCCAAAAGCTCAAAATTCAATAATGTCATTCTCATTACGTTCATTACATTACTTATTGATATTACAACCATGATAAAAATATCATAAAACATCAATAATGTCATTTTTATTATGTTCATTATATTACTTATTGGTATTATAACAGTGATAAAAGCATTTTGTTCATATTCTCAATCATAAATAAATAAACAAATTTCATCTTAGAAAAAGTGTGCAAGTGAGTCTAGTATATGTGTTTTTCAGTGTCTTTATCATAGCAATATATTTTTTATTTCATTTTGTTGATCACTGAACATTGTTACAATATGTAAATTTAAAAGTATGAAGTTCACATCAAACACATACATAATAATGATAATTTCAAAATGTGAGATTCATGCTGCAATTCGAACCAACCTAGATCCATCTCACTTTAAATCTATCATGTTGTTGGAAGGATCAAATCCCTATAAGTGCAAACCATTCCTCAAGTTCTACACTCCAAAAAGAAGGTTTGTGTCCCTAGGCTAAAAAAAACACTTAATAAGCTTTATAATTGTGGATATGAATAATTTTTAATGCATGTATGTTTGTCTTTTTTAAGAAATAAAAATGAAAATCTAGTGAATCAAACATGAAAATCTAATAAATCAAATTTTTAGTGTGTTGTTGTTAACAACTAATCACATCATTCATTTCATTTTATTATATTTTCATATAATAAGAGCAATATTCTATCTTTTTCCAATCCAAAGTAGAACCATGATTAAAAATTCAACCTTTTTTTTTTTCTCCAGTATGAAAAAGGCTTGATTGTATTATGCTAGATAATCATATAAAGTCCAAATACATCTGAATAGTCTGATATGAGAGATACTCCCTAACCTGTACAAAACTATTGAGGAACAAAAGTAATGCAGATGTGTTTGAAAGCCAATATTCCACCAGTACTAGTGAAGAAAAAGAAGTTATGAGCTGCCAAATAGCAATAAAACAGAGGGAGACAATGCTTAACCTGATGGATAGTTTAGATAAGTCAAAACCCCATTTAGGGGCATCCTCTGCTAGCTGAGAGTAAAATATACAAAATGTGCAAAAAAGTGCAAGATAAAATAGTAGCCTGAAAACATACATGGGAATTTTGAAATGAAAAATGTAAGATTATGTGCCAAGTAGAGAAAAATCCTGAATTGAATAAGTTTCAGCTTCTATTTTTATATCCATTTTCCATTTTCCTATTTTTGATAGGAGACCTCTCTTTGATAAGACATCAGCTTGGGTATTTGAGCTCTGTTGACATGTTTAAGAGAATAATCATTCCTCCTTCCTCAAAGAGTGTCAATTCTGTTCATCCAACTAGACAGATGTTGTCTTTCAATATGACTCTTTGTTGTGACATGATTTATTATGATTTTGGAGTCACCGAAGATCTATAGGGATTGTATATTTAGGAATATGCTGAAAAAAAAAGAAGTCCTAATAGCGCCACTGCCTCTTCTTTGTTATTAGTTCCTTTTCCCCCATTCCAGTACATTTCAAACTGCTGATAATCATCCATGACAATGAGGACCCCACAAGAACATATACCATTTTGTGTCGCCCCATCAAAATAAGCTCTTGGGAAAACCATGTGATCTGTCGTTTTCTCTTTTGATTTTCCCTATTTGTTCAGAGAAGACTTATAAGGAATATAGTTATAAAGAGAGATAATGTTCTCAAAAACTAACCCAAAACCTTCCTTTCTATTTTGAAACAAAATGTTATTCCTCCATTTCCATATAGACTAGAGAACTAGTTGAGGAATTGGTCTCCAAGATTATTTCTGGATACTCCACCAATCAAGTGCTTCTTTTAGTGAAGATTGTAGAATATAATTAAACCCAAAATAAGAAGCAAGGTTTCTCCAAAGCTGTTGGGTGATAGAACATTGTAGAGACATGTGAAGGTTACTTTCTTCCGTTGTTTTGAAAATTAAACATATACCAGGTCCTGACCAGTTCCTCTTCTGCAAGTTTTCCCACGTCAAATTTTTGTTATGAAAAACTAAACATGAGAATATGATAATTTTATGGGGACAACCAGTTTTCCATAATGATAAAGGAAAGATGTTATGTGATTGAGAAATGTTAATACTAATAAGATTTGAGTAGATATCTTTGACACTAACTATTTCCTTTCCACTGACCCCTTCCAGATAAGGACATCATCATCTTCGGTGTGACAAAAGCCTATGTTCCTTAAACACCACTGAATCTGAGTCCATTTTTGTGCTAAGGATCCTATCAAGCCCATAAATGAAGCATTTTTCCAGGTGGGGAAAGGGCCCTGCCAGTCAGCAATGACCTGATTCCAGGTAAAATACCCTTTTCTGTGAAAGAACTCCATTAGCTGGTGAGATATATTAATGTCATCCCCCCATCCCAAAATAGGATCAAGACCAATAAAAACCTTTTTACCTGTTTGAAGACTCCAGACAAGGTTTTTGAGGAAAATAGGTTCAATGTTACGAAGCTCATCCATATGGCTGAGCCCTATGAAGTCCCTATCTTCCCATTCCTGTACCAATATGAGATATCTTTGTTAGCCATATATTTCTTCTTGATAGTTATGCTCCATGAGCTATGCCCAAAATCTCCCCTCCATAGAGACTTACATAGCAATGCCTTTCCAAATGTCCGAAGATCCAATATTCCCCATCTGCCTTGCTTCTTTGGAACGGTGAGGTCAAATAATTTTGATAGATGATATTTGATTTTCTCCTTATTACCTCCCCAAATAAAATTTGCAGTCATCTTATTCAGGAGATGTATGATACTCGCTGGAATGTAATAAATATGAGCCCAATACAATGCTAATTGGGCCAATACTGATTGACCTAATACCGCTCACCTGCCATTGAGAGACACTTATATTCCCATCCAGATATCCTTTAGAAATATCAATCTGAAATCCATAGCTAGTTAGATTTATTATATCCCTTTAGTTTTAGATGAAACCCCAGGTATTTCATACCATCCTTTATGGGCCTCACTCCAATCCCAAACAGTTGAACTAGATGCTCTATAAATTCCATATTAACTTCCCCGTGATAAAAAGAGGATTTTGAATTATTTATGAGAATACTTGTAGCTCTTTGGAATTTATCCCAAATATCATGTAAACATTTCCAAGTAAGTCGACAGAACATCCCAAAGATCAAGATATCGTCCAAAAATAAGTTGTGAGAGATGAAATTACCCCTGTTGATCTTCAAAGGCCAGCATCTATTTTCCATGACCGCTTTATTGATATGAAGGCTTATGGAGTCCATAGCTAAAATAAACAAGAGAGGGGATAGCAAACACCCCTGTCTCAAACCTCTAGCAGCTGAGAAAAAGGTGGAAGGCATACCATTTATGATGAATGCATAATTAACTTTTTCAACGCAAGCCATTATCCAATTTGCACACTAAGAATTTAAGACAATTTTTATAAGAAGACATCTTATAAATCCCCAGTCAAGGCAGTCATAAGCCTTCTTAAGGTCAATCTTCAATATGGTTGCTTCACTTTTTTTTGTATGCATAGAGAATAGGCTTTCCTGAGTGTTTGCTACTACATCCAAGATATTCCTTCCCTGGAGAAACCTGTGTTGATCATGTGACAAGAACCTAGATAAAGTACCCCGAATTATGCCCGCTATAATATTTGATATAATTTTATAAGAGATATTACACAGGGAAATAGGTCTAAAATCTAGGAAAGAGGATGCTTCCGTTTTTTTTGGAATGAGAGCAATGTAAGTAGATAGAGTGGATGAATTTTCCCTGAGATTCTTGACTCCTCTACCATCCCCAATAATTCATTTTTTATCAAGTCAAAGAAATGAATGAAAAACTCAATCGCCCATCCATCAGGGCTCGGACTCTTGTCTTTTTTAAAATACTTCATTACCATAAGGAGTTCCTCCTCTGATACAAGTTTGAAGAGGCAATCATTTTGTTCCTCATCAAAAATTTGTGGGTGTAAATCAATTCCCCAGAGGATATCCTCAATCCCACAGTCCCCAGATCTTTTGTATGATTTTTCAAAATATTTTATTGCCTCTTTTGTGATGTCTTCCTGTGTGTGAAGAAAATTACCCTGCTCATCATTTATCCCCCAAATAGTATTTTTTTCTCTCCTGGAACTTGCAAATCTATGAAAATTTTGGTGTTTCTATCACCCTCTTTTAGCCAAATTGCACGACTTTTCAGTCTCTAGGAAGCTTCTTCAATGTCCAGAAGACTATGTTTTTTCTTTTCCAGCTCCTTTATACGATAGCGTAATTCTAATGACATGGATTTTTCTGTCAAACTTCCAGTCGTCCTGTCCAACTCCTTTTGAATGACATCAAGGGCTTTCCTATTCAAGAGTCTTTTCCTGTATTGCCAATATTTTACACTCTTCCTGAGAGATGCAAGCTTATCTATGAAGGACTTAGAGTGAGAAATTTGGACCTTGGAAGGAAAATTTATCCAAGATTTTTGAATAAGTTCAATAAATTCAGAATCCTCCAGCCATATTCTGTTAAATTTAAAAGGATAGCCTTTCCTGAAACCCTAATTCCTCCATTGAAGAGAGATTGGTCTTTGGTTAGAAATGAAACATTTTCAATATTTGATACTGGTAAGCCTAGTCTATCTAATAAACTGCCATGGATTATAAACCGATCTAATCTTTTTGCAATATATGCATCTTCAATTCTACCATTGTCCCAAGTTGGTTCAATCTAGGAGGGACAAATATCAACAAAATTATGATGAAGCATCGCATCTTTTATGGGGCCTGCCAAAGGATTGTCTTTCCTACCTCTACCCCAAACTTCGTCTGAATTCAAAGTAAAATTCAGATCACCAGCTATCATCAAGGATTCAATTTCCAATAACTCTGAGGCCAAGAATCTATTCCAGAAAGTGAACCAATCCTTATAAGGGGCATAAATATTCAAAATATGAAAAGATCCAGCATACCCCCAAAAGTTTGCAAGAAGAAAGATGCCGACAAAACATTTGAATGCTCGTGCTCTAATCCAGCCAGGGTCCCATAGAACTACCAAACCCCTCGATTGACCATTTGCCTTTGTAGCCACAATGTGCCAAAAAGGAAACATCCTTCTAAAATATATTATGGATTCATGAATACCATGCATAGTCTCCTGAAAGAGGATAATTTTGGATTATGATGAATAAAACAGATTCTTTAGGGCCAAGAATTTATGGTTTGCCCCTAGACCTCTTATGTTCATAGAGAGGATGAGAGTCATGATGGCCTATTCTTGGGCTGGCTTGCTCTAAGATTCCCATTTACAAACACATCAATAATAGGGATATCAATGAGAGAGGGGTCATGGATCTCAATGCCAGACATTTCCTTCTTGCCCCTGAAATGTGTAGGTTTTAACCCCGTACAAAAATTACCTGCATATGAATTCTAAATCATAGAAAAATAAATAATGTGAGAGCATAACACATGAAACACATATACACAGAGATTTTCCCCTGGATCACAAAACCGGGACTACCAGCTTGATTTTTCATTATATTCCTTTCAATGTTACAATACATATTTATACATGCCGAAGCATCCAATACCATGGACCGAAAACCATCGCATCCAAAACCATGGACCAAAAAACCATAGGTAGGTTCACCCAACCTAATATAGGGTCCAAAAAAAGTTTTCCTGGGGCACTGCCCCGAACCCCGTAGAGGGGGCTACCCACCCCCCTCTAACCCCCTGATTCACTACGTGGGTTAGTCGTGGAAAGAATATAACACAACCCAACAAAATGCCTATTGCCCCTGTTTTGCTTTCTTCTTATAGTAATGTTCTTTGCCGAATTAGGACTAATAAGCGGAGAAGATGGCTTATCAGGTTTGTGTATCATGAGAGGATGTAATTCAAGGGATTTTTTCCTCAAAAGAAAAGCAAGATCACTTCCACAGAGTTTATGGGGGATAAGATAGGTGAATTTTGAGGAGTGATAGTTGTGCAAGGTTCTTTTCCTTTAACTGTAGGTAAAATTTTGACGAGGTATGGAGAAGATGATGGGATGTAGGTGATGTGAGAAGTAGATGGAATATCATAAAAAGGAGGAGGAATAGGTACAGGGGAGCGAATTTCTTTATCAGCTGGAGGCTTCGGGGGATAATGGTTAATAAGATTGTGATCCACCCTCCTAGATGGAGTGGCTGACCTTTGGGATTTTTCAGATGAGAAATCATTCTTCAGAGATTGATTCCTATGAGAGAAATGATTCACTACACAATTCTCAAGAGGAGATATAGATTTCTGGGGCAAATGAACATAAGAACCAGTCTTCATGGATAGGATTCTAGAAAAATTGGGAGAAGAACCAAGTGGAGTAGATAAAAATGACATACCTCTTGGTGAAGACCTCTCCAACTCATTTTTTGAGGACTTAGTGGGGAATTTCTCTTGAAATATTCTCCCATATGGTCTATTACCAGGACGACAAGAACAATTTCTTTTTAAGTGTCTTGTTCTATGGCAAGCCGAACATCTGAAAGGGACCCCCCAAAAATCAAGTCTCTGTTTAATATTTAAATCTCCCTAGAATAGTTCAAATGATCAGGAAATCCTCCTCTATATACTTTTTCAATTAAAATCAATGCTACTCTTTTGTCCTTTGGCCCGAGACACTTCGGGTCCACATAAACAAATTTACCTATAGCATTTCCTATATCTTTCAATGTTTCCTCCGTCCATAGTTCAATGGGAAGTCCAGGAAACTTCACCCAAATTAGATTGTTTGATGGAGTATTCTGCAAAGGGCTATATCCTATATACCATTTATGAAGAGCAAGAAAACTTTTTCCGTGAACCCATGGAAGAGTCCGGATAATTTCCAGGTCTTCGACACTTAAAAAATGAATGCTATACCAATCCTTCATTAGTTTGACAATTGTTGGAATGTATCCCAGTAAAGAATTCCACTTAGTGCCAAGCCACTTTCTCATCTGATCCTCATCCATTTCTGGAAAAAACCAGCGACCAACAAGCGCTCGATTTTGTAAACTGGCTATGCAATCCGAGAGAAAAACGTCATCCAGGTTAATAGCAGAAGGTGGGGAGATAGTTTTTATTGGATGTTGGTTATGTTTATGTCTCATGGATTCATGTCCACCAACTTTTAACTCACGTCGTGCAAAATCCTTGCTACCACCTTCTCGCTCACGTCGCGTGAAATCCTAGCTACAACCTTCCCCCACACGTGCCGGCTGAGTAGGAGGGATTAATAACTCTGCCAATGTGGATTGCCAGCCACTTGTGGGATTGGATCCATCGTGGATCGCTTCTGCCTGGATGGTGGCCCGCACCATGGCAGACGAGGCAGACACATCCGAGTAGATTTCCATGAGATCAGAAAGGACAAAGGAAGAGACATCAACCACGTTGACCTATGTTGAGATCAATATCCGGGTGCTGATTACTAAGGGCTAATGAATTTAAATGGAAATTGACAGATCTAAGTACGGCTAGATGAGGGATGATTTGGCCAGGTTACGCGAGATAATTCCCATGACATGAGGACTAACAAATCTTAGCACCGGAGAATTAAATACACACCTTTCCAGAAAGAATCTAGGCCAAAGTGGACTATGGATGACAGAATTTTAATGTGAAAATGACATAGCATCAGAAAACGATATGTTGCAGACTGGGATGTATAAAACGACGGCTACTTTTTGACATTACCAAGACATATCCCTCTAAAGTCAACGTCACAGTTCACCAGGTACTAAAGAAACAGAAAATTTGAAATTTTCTGATCCCGGAAAAACTAGATAGTAAAGTCTACGTCACAAGTCACCAGGTACCGAAGAAACAAAGATTTGAAATTTTCTAGTCCCGGAAAAACAATATAGTAGGGAAAAGCATTAGGTCGACCCTCAGAGGCTAAGACTCTAAGGATGATTAATGAGCTTGATGATAGAAAGCCCCCTAAAGATATCAGGAAAAGCTTTGTAAACTTATGCAACAATAGTAACAACCCTTGCATTTACACCACTAATTTCCAATTCTAAAACTGAAATCTACACATGGCCTGGATATTACACAAATTTCTGATATTTTGAAGGAAGAATTACAAAAGGAATTCAAAAATTATGCTTGCTTGACAAATATAGCTTTCGTATCCTCAAAGGAACTGTTAAAACATATCAGAGACATCTAGAAAACCCCTTGCTTCCCCTCAGATACAAAAAATAATGGTAAGCATAAACAACAGAAAACAGATTCTCCTTTCTTCTTTTTCTTTGTTTTATTTCAATCTGAAACTATAACTGAATTCACTGTGAAGTGGTTCTATCTTTACTTACCTCAACCCCATGAAGCACCATGAAAAAACCGAGCCGTCCCGGGAAACCGTCGTCCTAAATGCGCTTCTACAAATCTAGAGACACCCATAGGATAGTAGCCTCCAAAACTCAAAACAAACTGATAAAGTTGGATGCAAAACCTCTGATAGTTTGGAAATAAAAAGGGAAAGACAGACGAGAACCATGAAAAGGTGCTAATCTAACTAAGTCTGAGAAAAAACTAGACAAGCATTTGCCTAAGAACTAATTAGATACCGAAAAGAAGATCATCTGGAAGGAAATCTCATAGACCTGCAGTAAAAGATACAGAGAAAACTGAAGTATGAATTGAAACACTAGGCTATGCCACCAGAACGGAGGAATGGAAGGGATATTGCAATGGTAAGGTTTGGGGACCGCCACGTCTCATGCGAAGGAGAAAGAAAGCTTCAAGGAAAACAAGTGTTCCATGCATGGCGCAAGAACAGACTCCCATACATGCATCCCATAACCATTAAAAATCGCCAAGTGTCTCGAACCAGGATTGGCCAATCAGGAATTCATGGTCGGTTCAACGCACTATGTTCTCGCAGCTCTCGGTGTCCTCAGTGTTCTCGGTTCAACACTGCACAAACTTTTTAGTGTGTTGTTGTTAACAACAAATCACATCATTCATTTAATTTTATTATATTTTCATATCATAAGAGCAATACCCTATCTTTTTCCAATCCAAAGTAGAACAATGATTAAAAATTTCTAAATTTATATATGTAAAGTTTAATTTTATAAATATGTTAATATGTTAATATATGTATTTTGTTATTCATGGGGCATAGGATAGTCACCGAATAGATGCATTGTCAAATCACATTTGTTTTTTTTCCACATGGCATATGACACTTAATGAATGGGTGCACTCTTAAGGCAGCTTAGACTTAATAGTCAATGGTTAGAGATGTGATTGGTGTTCCACCATCTTAACCTTCTATTAAAGATTATAATAGTAATCGTCAAATAGACCCATGTCAAGTGTGTGCTCCATATTAAACAACTCTAATAATAAATCCCTCTAATCACTTATATATATAAACCAATTTCTTTCTTTTTTTTGACATTCTACACATTCATAATTATATTCTCAAACGCTTCCTCAATATTATATATAATAATAATGTGCATTATTAAAGCACATTTGTTTTTTATCCACATGACATAAGACACTTAATGCATGGGTGCATTTTAAGGCATTTCTTGGTTAATGGTGGATGGTTAGAGATGTCATTGGTATTCCACCATCTTAACTTTCAAATAAAGATTATAATATTAATAATTAAATAGAATCATGTCAAGCATAAACTCCGTGTCAAATCAGTCTAATTGTAAATATCTCTAATCACTTTATACACATATATATATATATATATATTTTACACATTCATACTTATATTTTCAATGCTTCCTTATTATTATATATAATAATAATGTGCATAGTTAAAACACATTTTTATCCACATAACTGAAGACACTTAATAAATGGATACACTCAAAGCATTTCTAATTTGTCAATGATTAGAAATACCATAGGTATTCCACCATCTTAATTTTCAATTAAAAATTACAATAATAATAATCAAATACACCCATATCAAACTAATCTAATTATAAATCCCTACATCTCACATACCTAATCATTTTATTTTACATTCTACAATCATTTTATTTTACATTCTACAAATTCAAACTTCTATTCTCAACACTCCCTCATTCCAAAACCTCTTGGTAGAGCATAACTGAAATTACAATCTTATGATATCAAAATAAAACTCAATATTAATAAATAAAATCTTAAAAAAAAAAAAATCATCAACCACTCGTACATAATTTTGATCTTAAAAGAATTACAATAATAATTAAAAAAACAAATATCTTAAATTACAATTTTTGCCCGCCAAAATGTAACTTCATTAACGCATAAATGCAAAATGTAGCTTCATTAACGCATAAATGCAATCCAGCAACAAAAATTCTCAACAAATCAAATCAACTATAAGGCAATGCAATCTTGAAAACCGTAAACCTCATCAAATACTGAATCGAACGAATAAAAATGCAATTAATTGCAAAATCAGGAATATAATGCCAGAATTTTCAAGTGGAGCATTTTAATTAACGCTTTGACAACGTCATTTTTATGGCCCATGCCCAAAAAGATTTATTCAATTTTTCTTGCTTCCCTGGCCAACTGTGGCCAGTCACCGCCCATCTCACCACCCCCCCCGCCCACAAGCCCCGCCCACAAGTTCCGATTGTACCAGAACATCCCGAATGTGCTGGTGGTAGATAGCCAACCCACTGTTCATTTTCCTTGGTGGCATGATCCACTTTTAAAAGGAAAATTAAAATATTGTTCCAATTAAATGGTGGAACCCAGAGGATGTTTCCAGTCCAAATCCCATTCAGATATTGTATCCATTAAATGCTTATAAATTGAGAGCCTGGCCTGTAAACACTCACCCATATGTGTGTTTTCCATTTTCTGGTTGTAGAATTATAATTAGCAATGGCTCCTGATATCTCCTGTGCCTGTGGTGTTGCAGAATCCATAGAATCAGAGTCTAAGGAGCCCTGTTTTAGCTTATCAGATGGGAAGCTTTGTTTGCAGGGAGCTCCAATCCTTACTGAAGTTCCTGATAATGTCTTTCTGACTAGTTTGTCATCAATCATATGTACAGAATGTGATACAATTGCTGATACAATTGCTGCATTTCATTCTGTTGCAGTCAATGCTCATAAGGGCTCCTTTATTGGATTTGATGCAGAAAATCCATCCAGCAGAGTGTTGAATTCTCTGGGCAAGCTCAAGGATATCAAGTTTATGAGTATATTTCGTTTTAAAATATGGTGGGCTACCATGTTGTCAGGTCGAAATGGCTCGGACCTGCAAATAGAGACACAGTTGATTCTTCTGCACATTGAAGACATAAGTTCGTATGTGTTGATCCTGCCTATTATTGAAGGAAAATTCAGAGCAGCCCTGCATCCTGGAGCACATGACAGCATAGTTGTCGGTGTTGAGAGTGGGTCAGACCTTATCCAGGGCTCCAGCTTCAAGGCCTGTGTTTATGTTCATATGAATGATAATCCTTTTGACTTGATGAGAGAAGCATACACCGCCATGAGAGTCCATCTTGGCACCTTCAGATTGCTGGAAGAGAAGAGGGTCCCTGATATAGTTGATAGATTTGGATGGTGTACTTGGGATGCATTTTATTTGACAGTTGAACCTGTTGGTGTTTGGCAGGGAGTCAAGGAGTTGGTAGATGGGGGGTGCCCTCCCAGATTTCTCATAATTGATGATGGATGGCAGAGTATCAATTTTGATGGACAAAAAAATCCTCTGGAAGGTGCCAAAGATCTTGTGCTTGGAGGATCTCAGATGACAGGCAGGATATATAGATTTGAGGAGTGTGATAAGTTCAAAAAATACAGAGCAGGCACTCTGAGGAGGCCTGATGCTCCCAAATTTGATCGGGAGAAGCACAAAAAAGTGATTGACATGGCTATAGCTCAGGAGAGGGCTGAGAAAGCAAGATTGACTAATAAAAAAACCGAGATGGTAGATGGAGAATTATCAGAAATCCATGAAGATGCAGAATTTGAAGGTTCTGTTGTTAATAGTAACGTGTCATTAAGCGTTGATGTTGATAGTTCCAAGTCCTTATTTGTTGATCCAGGTCAGAATACAGAATCAACTGAAAATGGAGATGGGGAAGCTGTCATTACTAGGGCTGATAATTCCTCTGTTACAGAGATGGGTCTCAAGGCATTTATTGATGATCTGAAGAAAGAGTTCAAGGGCCTTAATGATGTTTATTTCTGGCATGCCCTTTGCGGTGGATGGGGTGGTGTCAGGCCAGGAACTACACACCTCAATGTAAAGCACATACCCTTCATGATTTCCCCAGTTGTAAATTGTATGATGCAGGATTTGGCTGTGGATAAGGTTGTTGAAGCTGGGATTGGCCTTGTGGATCCTCATCAGGCTGCTGATTTTTATGATTCTATGCATTCATATCTGGCCAGAGTCGGCGCCACAGGAGTGAAAGTGGACGTAATTCATGTAAGTCATTCAAATCCATTTTAGCATTTACAAGATTAAAAAAAATCATCGCAAAACTATTATCCCGTTAAAAGATAATGTATTTGAAAAAATCTATTAAAATCTCTTTTTAAATTATTTCTCAACTGAAACAGTGTTCTCTTTCTCCTTGGGTAGTTCACTTGGTAAGGTTTTGATATGTAGTGTTCTCTTTCTCCTTGGGGTAGTTAACTTCCTGAGCTTTTTTAAATTGAATAGTACGTGTTTTTGTCTAAAGGGTGGATAGTTACACTCCATATGTTACAGGAGTAGTGGTTGAAATAGACTTTGTTTCATGCAACTATAATTGTTGATGCAACCATGTTGTGGTTGGAATTGATCTTCATTTAAATACAAACTTTATCTTCTGTCATAAATACAGCCTGGCTCAATTGTCAATTCCTCTAATAAAATGAAACTTTAATAAAATAAAAACTAACACAGCCGCACCCAATTGCCAATTCCTCTAGTTAAAAAACAAACTGTGACAACCTAACTCAGTTGCCAATTCCTAACTCTCACAACCTAACCCAGTTGCCAATTCCTAACTGTCACAACCTGACCCAGTTGCCAATTCCTAACTGTGACAACCTAATCCAGTTGCCAATTCCTATAATAAAACACAGTCAAATTGCATCTACTAAGTGAATAATCTCTGACATATTTTGTTTGTTTGGATACAGACACTGGAATTTCTAGCTGAGGAATATGGGGGGAGAGTAGAACTGGCTAAAACATACTACGAAGGATTAAGCCAGTCCATGATAAAGAATTTGGGTGGGAATGGATTGATAGCCAGCATGGAGCAATGTAACGACTTCTTCTTCCTGGGGACCAAACAGATAGCTATGGGGCGAGTGGGTAAGACCATAGAAAAAGAAATATGATTATTCTTCAAATATTGAACACAATTCAGACCAAACCGGACAAATAAATTTATTGAATTGGCTTATAATGATACAGGAGATGATTTCTGGTTCCAGGATCCAAATGGCGATCCCATGGGTGCTTACTGGCTACAAGGAGTTCATATGATTCATTGTGGATTCAACAGCTTGTGGATGGGAAACTTCATACAACCTGACTGGGATATGTTTCAATCCGATCATGTCTGTGCCAAATTCCATGCAGCTTCTCGAGCCATATGTGGAGGCCCGGTGTATGTGAGCGATGCAGTAGGAGGCCATGACTTTGATCTTCTCAAGAAGCTTATTCTTCCTGATGGCACAATACTCAGGTGCCAACATTATGCTCTTCCTACTCGTGATTGCATCTTCACAGATCCATCCCACGATGGTATTACGATGTTGAAGCTCTGGAACTTGAACAAGGTAAGTAGTATATGCTCACCATATGGAACTGTGTGCTTGTAGGGTACGGAATTGTGTAACTAGAGGACTTCCTCATCAGGGATTCTAGTCATACTTTTTTATCAATATCGGTAATAATATTCTCCCCAAGCCATTCAGTTCTATTCAATCCTGATAATCTCTTCGAAAATTGCTAACTGTTTTGATTGAAAATTCTTCTTTTCTCTTCTCCCGTCATAAATTTATAATTTATTCTCCAGTTATAAATTTATAATTTATTCCCATCCAAGCATTTCTTTAAATTTACAATTTATCCCTCAATTTAAGCATTTTTTGTTTATGATTTCAAGTTACCCATTTCATTTCATTCTATTTAACAGTCTTGCACTCTTTTCTGTATTTATAAAAAGTTTTTTTATCAGTCACTAAAATGGATTGTGTGGGTGGAATGTTCATTAAAAATGTTGTATGTTTCCACTAAATTATACAATCTCTTTCCAAAACATTTATCCATAACAAATTTAATTAGGCCTTGCACTCTCTTTGGCATTTATAAAAATCTTTATTTATCTCTCTGGCATTCATAGAAATCTTTATTTATCTCTAAAAACAAGTGAAGTGTTCATCAGAAATATTATAGGTTTCCTATGAGCTACCAAATTTAAAAATTTATTAAAATTAAAGACACTTTTTTACAGTTTAGTATATGTTTTCCATGAGCTACAAAATTCAAAAATTTATTAAAGTTAAAGACACTTTTTACAATTTAGTATGAATAGATAGTTTTTCTTAATCAAAAACCTAACTATCAAGTCAATATTGATTTTATCTCTGAACCCTTAGATTCATGAAATTTGCAATTAAGATAACTGAAATAAAGATGACCATTTTAAATATTGATTTCATAGTTAGACTTTCATATTCAAAGAATCTACAATGGATTGTAGATTCTTCAAATTTATACGTGTGAATATTGATTTCATAGCTGGACTTTCATATTCAAAAAATCTACCATCCATGGAAAATTTAATTTGTACTTTGTTTAAAACCAGATTTAATTAAACTGACCAAATATATTGATTGCAGATTTCTTGAATATGTGAGGTCAGTTCAATAGCCTAACCTTTGTTTTAAACAAAGTAAAATTGGCATAAACTTAATATGGGTTTTTCATCTTCAAGAAATCTGTAACCTAAACCAGGATGACTATTTCAAATCTAAGTCAGTCTTTAACCTAAACCAGGATGACTATTTCAAATCTAAGTCAGTCTTTAGGTCAGTTCAATTAGACTTTGTTCTCAGCAAAGTAAAATTGGCACAAACTTAAAAAGTTTTTTTTTCATATTCCCATTTAGTTTGATTACAGGTTACTCAAATATACGAAACCAATGCAATTAAACTTGGTTTTAAACAAAATAACAATAACATGAGCATTTCAATTGGGTTCGATGAGTTTTCATAACTCCATAAATAATGAATCTAAATGATTATCTTCAAAATATTTAATAAAATCGAGTCTGTGATTGTTTAGAACAAAGCCTACAAAGTGTTATTAGGTTTGTGGTGATTTAGAACAAGGTCTAATTGAATTTGTGGTTATTTTCTTTGAACAGTTTGGAGGAGTAGTGGGTGCATTCAACTGCCAAGGAGCAGGGTGGTGTCCCAGGGAAAGAAAAATCAAAGCTTTTCCACATTTGTACAGGCCAATTTCTGGATCTGTATCCCCCAAGGATGTTGAATGGACACAGAGACATGAGACTGCTGCAATGGGTAATGCAGAAGAGTATGCAGTTTATCTGAACCAATCCAACAAGCTTGTAATCATGCAGCAGCAGTCAAGTTCTGCAATCATATTACAGCCATCTTCATTTGAGATCTTCACCATTGTTCCAGTGCACAGCATGAATGGGCTCAAATTTGCACCCATTGGTCTGCAGAACATGTACAACAGTGGAGGGGGGATTCAGGGAGTGAAATATGGGGATGGCTGGGTGGAATTGGAGGTGAAAGGAGCTGGTCAGTTATGTGCATACTCAAGCAAAATGCCCACAGAATGCAAAGTCAATGGAGAAGAAATGAGATTTGAATGGAGGTCGGTGGAATATAATGATGACTGTGACAAAAAACCCGAAAACAATGATATTTGTGAGGGCGGTAGGGTGTCCATCGACGTGGCCTGGGTAGAAGGCGGTTTGTCGGTCGTGCACATGCTTTTCTTTGCCACCTAAGTCAATCTATTATTTACTTACTCTGTAATATCTGTTCGTTGTCGCTTTTCATTACTTTAATAATATTAAATGTGTTTTTTCGTGCCTGTAACTAACTTGCACTGCACGGCTCTTTGTGTTCTTATAAAATTTGTCGACGACACTAACAAAATCTGTATGTACTTGAGCTATTTGAGTTTTTTCAATGGATGAAAAAAGTGCTTGGGATGGGACCATGGGATTTGTAGGACTCCAAAATTTTGAGATTGGACAATGGGATTTGTAGGGACTCCCAAATCTCCATACTTAAATCGTTGGATTATAAATTGGCCACGTGTATTATTTCATTTATGGAAATTTATTTTTATGTTATTTTAATAGTTACTATTATAATTTAGATGAATCAATTTTAATCACTATTACTATAATATTTAAGTGAATCAATTTTAATCACTATTACTATAATATTTAAGTGATTATTTTTAGATTAATTAATTTTAATCACATCACTATAATCTGTAAGTGATTATTTTGTCTCACCACGTAATTTATTGTCTCTGAGAATTTTTTGGAATATAATATTTCATTTTCAAAGTCATTGGTAATTGCTTCCTGAAAATTATTGCTTATCAATATCATATGTCAAAAAAAACATAATTAATTTTATATGACGCTTGTTTATACGACATCTTTTAA
>APFE031723504.1:22429-53450 GCA_000404065.3 Pinus taeda
AAAAATAATAATTGGGTTAATATAATTGGAGTTTTTATAAATATAATAAAAAAAATTGTAATATTATAATGTCTTACTAATGCATATATTTACTTGATTAAGCATGTTTAAAAATATTATAACTCAATTTTAATTTGGGAAAAAAAATTACACATTTTATTTTATTGTAAAATGGACCATTTTGCTAAATAAAATTTGCTTATATATTAAGTTCCCATCTAATTAGTATATGAACTTATTAGAATTGGAATAATCTTAAATCCTTAGGAAATTGGTGGGTGGGGAGTTTAATTTGAGAAAAAAATGAATTACACATTTTATTGTAAAATGGACAATTTTATTAAAAAAATTGCTTATATATTAATTTCCCATCTAATTAGAATATGAACATATTAGAATTAGAATAAATCTCAAATCCCTGGGAAATTGGTGGGCAAGGAGCCATGTGGCACAAATATAATTTTTTTAATTTATTAAAAGTCAATGGAGCCTAACAACACACTATTGTTGCTGATAAACATTAAGACTAAGCATATTCCCTTGAAAATCAATCTATTATCATCCACCTTAAGTTGAAATAAGAAACCTTTGACAATAAAAGTAAAATAAATAGATAGATAGGTTGAATTTTATTTAAAAGAAATATTTTATTTTATTTTATTTTATTTTGGAATAAAATTTTTAGAATTTCAATTTAATTATTTATAACTATTAAGTGAATAGTATGGATTTAACTTTTATATAATATTTTAGAATATTCTTAATAGTAATCATAAATAAAAAATTGATATTTATTTTAAAAGTAATTATATCATTTTTATTCTTAATTATTTTAATTATATAAAAAAAATTAATTAACTGATTAATTAAAAAATTATAGGAAATTATAAATCTATGTTTTTTCATAAGGTAGTATTAAATAATTCCAATGATATTTGTCCATAGTATTTAACAAAATTTATTGAAAGTGAGGTGTATTCCATGTTTAGGATTCTTGTTACATGTTTTTTTAAATGTGTATATATGCTTAACTCATTTATTATTTTTTATATATTTAAATAATAATATTAATAATAATTCAAAATAAAACTATATATTTTTTTAGTATTGTGAAATATATTATAAAATAAGTGTTAACATATCTATCAACAATTATTAATTAATTATCTTGTATGATTGATTAGTTTAAAAAAAACAAGGTAAGGAATATAAATTTCATTAACGTGGAGGTGCATCCATAGTTTTGATAATGTTGTATATAAATTATCTAATAAATAAAGAAATTTGTTAAATTATTTTTTGAAAAGAAAGAAACCAATTATATAAAACTACATGTTTTATTAAATGATGAAGTAGAAATTTTAAATGAATAATTAAGTCATAGCTCACTTAGCTCGTTACTTACACTTAAGTAAACTTAAATAAATAATAAAATCTTGAGATGAGTGCCCTTCTCCATGAATCCTATTCACTGGATACAAATCTAAAAATAATAATTAATACAATGTGGACACAAGTTTTACAAAGAGATGGACATTACTAGAACATGGAATAAACAACACATAAAGTTCCCTACTTTTTTCAGTAATTTTGGCTCTATATCTAGTTGGAATTATATTGGAAGATTGAGTTCTACTTTTGCGAGGGGAGCTTTGTCCATGAAACTTGGCCCTTTAAGGTTTTGGCTAATTGTAAGATGACCCAAATTGTTGATTTTTGAAAAATATGATTACTGAATGTGGAGAAATTGAACTAATAAGAGAAACGAGGCTTGCTGAAAATGAGATGATATATCAAACACCCACAACACAGACACGTCTCATATGGAGAAAGTTCATGATATTAGTTGAATTGTGCTTTGGTGGGAGAAGCATGTTCATGCTTAAATTTAGATGCAGGGAAAGTAACATCATCTCACTATATTTTGTGGGGATGAGAAGAAATTCTTTATTATCTAAGGGAAAGGAAATAAAGCATGAAATGTATCACTTGAAGAGAAGTTGGCAATAGTGGACTATGATCCTTATCTATGGATGGTTCCCCTAAGGCTTTCTTTGTGTAATAGTAACGTGGTAACTGTTCCTTATACGTAATGACACTATGGAGGGAAAAATGAGCAGCATGAGTGTAATAAAACACAATAAAATTTGAGTGGAATCCATGGCCTTCTCGCTCTAGCATAACTCAACACCATAAACTTAACATTGAGAAGCTCTATAAAATGCATGGAGTAGGATTGTGTTTATAGGCCAATAATATGTTGGAATGAGAACCAATTACAATGTGAATGTTTGTTAATATTTATTCATGGGCACTCATGTGATTGATTTGCCCATAGGGATGGCTACGTACCCTTCCATTGATGAAGAAGGGATGGCTAGTATGGGTCTCTACTTGCCCATCAAGCTCATAAGGTAACCAAAAACATGAATTGGATAAAAAATTGATCAAATAATGTTGTTATGGGGATCATGTAGTTATCGAAAGAAGTATGATGCAAACATGTGATTAGTGAAGGAAAGGTTGCACAATCCATGTGACAGTTGTTATCGCTCAGAAATTTCTCTAGAAGCTATTAGAAGAAAGAAAATGACCGAGGTAACTGCAAACCAACTTTGGAGCATAGGCTCTAGCCAACCTAGTCGTAGAGAGGGCTCTCTCTATATGATTTAGCTTTGTTTTCTTGGATTTCAGGCTAGTTATGAATGTTCTAGGGGTTTTTTATTTGTATTCAAGATTGAGTGGTGGGCTCCTTGAAACAGAGGGATAGAATGATGTCTTTAGACCATTGGGCTATGGAGTCAACAAAAAGGCGGTGTAACTAGATCAACTCACTAAAGGGAAAGCTAGCAGAATAAAGTGCATGTCTTTGGAATAGGGGGGTGAAATGGTTTTAATCAGGGTGAGAGAGCAATTAAGAATTCTTAGATTGAGATATAAACGAGGAAGAGAGGGTAATCAAAAGCAAAGGGAAATTAAAAATCCTTTAATCTAGATTAGCAAGAAACAACCTAAACTAAGGAGCAACTAAGAATTCCTTAACGTAAATATCAGTTGAAAACATTTATATGCATAATTGTTAAAACAGAGTGTAATTAAACAAATTCTGAGATATTTTTCTAGCTATAGCATTCAGATTCAGAAATACATTAAAGATTGTGGAAAAACTTTAAGAAAGATAACAATAACATAAGAAAATACTTGTCTGCACTTCGCTCAACACATGAATCCTGTGAATATCTTGTCTTTATTCATCAATCCATCTTGTTGGCTTAGTCAATGATACAATAGCTTTACAGTAATTTTGATCAAAATACTATCGAAATATCTAAGAATCCACCCTACATATTTCGAATTGTGAAGTATTTATACAAAAATTATTACAAAATATCTCAAACTAATTTGAGATTTAATCTAGGAAATAAAAATATCTTCTTGCAAGAAGATAGAGACAGCCATTGAACTGCTTCATGTTGTCCCTTTTATTTTGGTATTCCTGGCCTTTATGTTTTGATTTTATCCCTTTATGCTGCTTTGTTGTTTGATCTTTTACGTTGGAAGCTTCATTTACTTTGGCTTTTATCTCATACACTTTGACACTGATACTCTTTGACTCTATTGACCTGTTTTAATCTTTTTACCTGGCTGTTTTACTTTTACCTTTTTACTGCATTTTTCTTACAGTAAATCAGTCAACTTTTCCCACATTCCAGTATCAATTAATTGGATTTTTAACATCTTTCTGTATATTTTATCTACCTCGGTGTACTTGGAAAAAGTAGGCTTATTGACAAACAAGTGTTTTACCTCATGCTGGAGGTAAAACAAGTTTTCAAAGCTCTGGTATAGTACTTTTCCTGTTGGCAATGCCTTCATTGAAGATGTGTTCACTTGGTGTTTTGCTAGCTCTCTGAGGACTGAAATGGGGTTAATTGGTAGTTTTCTGGTTTGCAGGTGTCACACTAGTTTGCAGGGGTTTTCAAAAAGCTCGAGCGAATAAATAAAAAAAAAAAAAAAACGAAAAAGGGCTTCTCGGCCTTTTTATGGAGCAACGACCATTTTTTGGCAAGTAATTTATGAATGAACAGTAGGTGGTTTATCAGGTTGAGTGGGGAGGTGATTTTCCAAGCCATTGCACCGCTTTTATGGAGGAGGCGATATTGAGGAGGGGTCACCTGATACCATTTGACACGTAGAAGTTGGGGGGCTGGGGAAAACCACCTTATCGGGCAGGTAAAGGTCGGCCGTCGAGTGCAGTTGATATGGCTGTAGACCGTCGAATGAGGGAGATGGTGATCAGACAGTAGTCGGGCAAGGGAGGTGCGTGGGTGATAAGAGCATGGGCTTCGGGGAGACCCAGGGCTTTAATCTTCGATGGTTTGGGATTAATTCAGACTTAATCACATATTTAATCGACCAGGCGGGGTTTAATGACAGGATTTATCCGTTTTGTCAGGATATGGGGTAAATAATATAGTTTATAATTAAAACTAAAGGTTGGGATATTTATTTAGGGGATTTAATTAATATACGAGAAAAGGTATATGGGAATTTATATAATAAAGTTAAAATGAATATGAAATGAGCGAAGTGAGCATACCCTTAGCATAACGTAAAATTTGTGTATTTTATTCACATACATTTGATACTTAAGATAAAACACTTTTGTGGGTTTTTTGAATGAAATGGATTTAACATGGAGTTGCTTTACTTTCCTAGGAAAATGAAGTTTATCCTTAGGAAAAGGGGTTTTATTAGGGAAATGAATTTTATGACGGGAATTCTAACACTTGATGTCCATAAGTCATTAAGCCAAGGGTCCAGTCCCACCAAAAGTTAAATAACTGCTCTGAGCCTCTTTGACTTGAAGGATTTAAAGTGCTAGAATATGCTTGTGGATAGGAAATTAGTAAGGGGAAAAAAGAAAGAGGGGAAGTTAATCATATTAACTTGCAAACCTTTGTTTTTGCTTCCATAATTGATCATACATATTGAAATATATGTGTAAGCATGATGCATGTGTTTTGACCCAATCAACTTTATACTTCAGCAACCTTTCTTCTACTTACCCATTACTTACCCTACCATTTCTTCTTCATTTTATTTGGGTGCATTTAGACTAGAAAACCCTTATCATCCATTTTTATTTTGAAAAGTAATCTATCTAATTCTAACCTTATATCATCCAAGAGCTCAGACTAAACTGATGAGCTCCTTTTATTTTCTCTACCTATCTAATGATCTGCTAAAATTAAACTATTTGATCAGATTTTATTCTCTAACTATAAACATAAAATTCAAAGCATGAAATAACCAAGATTAAACAATTTGATTACCATGAATTGTGGCATGAACAACAAGTTGCACACTATCATTATTATGCATAAAAGTAAATAGTAGTGGCATTTAGACTTGCACACTTTCATGGTCTCTTTTTGTTTTTGGGGTTCATATATTTTCATTTTTTTGACCTTCTATTATTCTTTTTGTCCTTTGATATTTCTTTTAGGACATACCCTCTTTACATTTTTTAATTTTTAATATGGAAAACATTTGCAGAAAGCACAGGTATGTACAATATTACAAGGCTTAACATCAACCATTCAAAATTATGACTCCTATTGGTATAGGAACCTAACAGTGGCTCCACTTGGAGATGGCATTTTCTAGTGAAATTTCAAGAACTCTAAAGATCAGTAGCCTTTGAATTGTTGTTGATGTTACCTTGCAAAATGTCCTTCTGTGAATCTGCATTATTGACACCTATGACAGTAAATCTTTTAAAGCTTAGGGCCTTCTCTCCGAGCTTCAACTTCAAAGGATTATCATCCAATCCAAACTAGACTTTGTAAATAAAGTATGTACAAATGGGAAATGAAAATTAGTAACTTTGGTTCAAAGTAATGTTTTAGCATTCGACCATTCACTAGCCCACCTTCTGCATATGTACCATTAATTTCTCTCAAGAAAAGAACATTATTTCCTCTGTAAGAATAAATGACATAGGGACTTTTCCATAGGAAATCAAATATCCCATGTTTGCCTTTGTCTTCCCTCCTTGAATCCCACTTAAGCACTTTGTCACCAATGTAGAAATCTTCAGCCTTGGTTCTCTTATCAAAAATATTTTCAATCTTTTCCTACACAACTTGAGACCTGACATAGACCTCTTCTCTAGTTTTTTATATATGAATAGTTTGGTTGATTCTTCTTTGGATACTATTTGGTTCAACCTGCAATTCTTGAAGTATCTTCATTACTGGTACTCCCATAGAGGATGGAAAGACAACTTCCATCCCATAAACTAGTTGACGGGGAGAAGTACCAATTGATTTCTTAGTAGTCAATATGTCTGCCCATAAGGCATTGACTAGATTTTCATTCCAAGTTTTCTTATTGTCCTTGTTGGCTTACTGGGGCTTGACCCAGGTTTAGAAATGTTTTAAACAAATCTCGACACTACCGGCCCTTTTGGCAACAGTTCGCGGAGCGCGAACTGAGGTCTCACCTAAGGTAGTATGGGAGGGCGTTGGAACTAGGTTTCCACACCCTAGGGATGTCTTGATGAGGTCTAGAAAGGTCACGAACCAATCTTTCACGTAGCTATTCGACCATCGCTTCGCCCTAGCACCGAGTGCGAAGAGGCATTGTCTAGATCTCTTATCCTTAGTATGTTTTATTATATATCCGACTTAATTCAATAGTTTTTATCAATCATCAATATTGGTAACTACTGTTAAACACACATGGGAGCAAGAACAATATGAATGATAAATCATACAAGTACAATTTTTATTAACAAGAGATATACATTTATAGTACAATATGTGACCGTTGGGTTTCACATCCCAAGGTCTCTTGGATTCCTTTTGTCCATTCGGCTTCCACACTAACCCATTGAGGATTAGATGTCCAACACTCCCCCCCTTAATCCGAAGGGTTATGTATGAGTCCCAGAAGAGAGCTGTAATACAAAATGTGCAAATATGCATAGCAGCACTAAGCTGAATGTGCTCTATGAAATGTTGGTATAAAGGGCAGTAGTTTAAGGATGACCACCAACACTGGAACGCTTAGTGCAGTTCCCGAAACTCTTCCAAAACTGGCAAGAAGCTGAAGTTTTCTGCTAGAGGAAGTGCTCCTATTGTTTTGAAGAGGAAAACCTTCAACCATGAAAGGGAGGTCTCACCCCGCATAAAAGGGAGAACTTCAACCTGAAAAGGGAAGTCTCAACCTGTGATGGTTTAAAGATGACCAACAACTCTGGAATGCTTAATGCAATTCCTGGAACTTTTCCAAAACTGGCAAGAAGCTGGAGTCTTCTGTTAGAGGAAGTGTTCTCAATTTTGTTCCTGGAATTCTTCTGAAACTGGCAAGAAGCTGAAGTCTTCCGCTAGAGGAAGTGTCCCAGATTGCCAACTGAAGGCATGTTCACGGGCATCTTTGTCTCTGGATACAACTCTGAAACTGGTGTGGCAGGTTGTGGCTTAGGCTCACTTGATGTGGCTTTGAAGCTTGTAGATGACCATCATTTCCCCCCCTGTTAGATACAAGGTGAGATGATGGAGAAAAATCAGCTGCAAAACTTTTCAATACTCTGGAACAAGTTCTAACATGTGTTTGGAATATCTTCTTGGCTGTTGATGCCCATTGCCAAGAAGCGATCCATCCAAGATGAATCTTTGTTCTTGCAGGACGTTTGTTTTTGAAGCATTTGTGTGAAGAATGACTAGTTTTATGACAATGCTTACATGGATGAAGATCAAAACAGTGGTCTTTCAAATGGAAAACTCGGTCATAGTGTTGGCATTTCACAATCTGTTGTTGTTGTTGTTGCGGTGGAAGAGGAGTAGAATCTGGAACAGCTGGAGGTGAACTATCATGAGGAGCAGGTGAATTGTCATGAATAAATCCAGCACTCTAAAACTGAATGGGCTTTGAGTAGTCTGGAATATGAAAGGACAAGTCCTTATCATATCCAAGACGGCTCTATGCTTGTTTTGGACAAGCTGTTCCCAAGGTCTGATGATGGGCTTGGGAAGTGCAGACTGAGTTTTTGCATTTGCATGTACAATTGCTGCTTTATTTGAATGAACTGTAACATTATTGACTTGCTGCTGATGGGTGGTTGTCTCAATGTTCTAAACAAAAATAGGTTCAGAATGATGTCTATTTTGATGTAGCTCTTCTTGCTGTAGCTGTGATTCAAGCTGCAAAAAATCAATCTTTTCCTGTGCATTTTGTAGACATGTCTAAATTTCTGAGAGAGATCCTTTGTTGATTTGTAATGTGTCATCAACAGTAGATTGTATAAGAGTTTTTATGAACTCTAATACTTCACTGATTCTAGCCATTTTTCTTCAATGTCAGATTTACACCTTTAAAAGCTGATCACAATTATTACTTAATGCATAAAAGTAATATCCACTCACAGTACATAGCAATATCTTGTATAAATGTGCAGCAAATGAATCAGGGAATCAATGCATATATATATGTAGACAAAAACTATAATGGGTTTTAAATACAATGCCACAATTGGGGCAACAACAACTGCAAACTTGCTTGGTTCCTTCAAGTACTCCTTCACTTTCAAATCAGAAATGATGGCTATCAAAACTTCAATAATTATAACACCATGTCATGGACATTGGAATGAAACACTTCTTACCATTTAATCAAACTCTGTTAAACTTGGCACAAGTCACAATACTTTGAAAGGCACACAAAACCCTTCTTTTGTGTCCTGTCCTGAGAATTAAAATTTGTCGATTGAGCACTAACAATATTGATCAAAAAACAACGATAAATATAGGTTAACAATACTCAATGTAAGAACTCATGCTTAAATAGTTGTGTAGTGGCTGGAAATAAAATTAAATCCGTTCAGGTAAAAAAATCTCATAGATAGTCATTACCATTAAAGAACCAAGCCCAGTTACTTTTCTAAAACCTTAGTATCCATCCTTCAAATCATTAACAACATCATATGGAATGGGTGTGATTGTCTCCAAAACAACCCCCCTCAACTATAAATCCTAGCCTAGGGCCTTCAGGCTGCCTCTCGGTGCTGATAATATCACCACGTGATTTGGCCTCTACCTTCAATTGGTCATTGTTTTTTTTTTCTTAATATAGCATCCTTCGCACACCTAGACGGTTGCACATGCTCAATTCGTACATGAATTCTCTTCTTGATTATCTTGTTACGAACACCTGCCCTGTGCCATTCATACGAAGCCATGGGGAAATTCCCGATGACGATAAAGAGCTCATTAAAGCAGACTAGAATATGGGACTCTTAAGCAATCTCTGCATCATAGTAACATCAAAACTGAATGTAGCAGACTAGAACCATTTATCACTGTGAAGATTCATAACAGGGATGCACAACCAAGAGTATATATTCAAAGTGATTCGATTTGGAAGGCCTCAATACATTTTTGAAGCAAGCAATTAAACCATTGTAGTCTTATATACATATGAGCTTTGAACAATGACTCGAGTATTTCTAACTATAACCAAATCAAAGGCATTTTGACATAACCTTTGAAGCTTTTGATGTTTTCGAAGAGGGACCGATCGCCACAGTTAGTGCTTCATTTACATCAAAACGGGAGGAAACCCTGGCGCTGAAGGAGGGACCGACCACCATAGACAGTGCTCCATTAAACCTGTAAAGCTAAATTGAACAGTGCTTACTCAGGTTCCGCCCTTGAATCAATAGACAGCATTCAACGTTGCGCCATTAACTGAACACTAATTCAAAAACAACGCTGGTAACCAAATAAACTTAAATCACAACGACCACAGAAACGAGGTATCTTGTCGCAAACTTCTTCACTGTTCTACAGATGGCGAGATCAGCTTTTACATAAGGTGCGAGGAGAATTATAGCACAAGAAAATGATTATAGTTAAGCCAGTGTTAAAAAATATCGGCTCAAAAACACTTGCGTTCAGGCCAGCGTTAACAATTTCTTTGATTTCGACACCACGAGAAATACACCGAGACAAGACACACAAGGGAGATGCGTGCGCAGGTAGCTAACCGTCAGAAAGTGTAATGCTTGTCTTTTCTCATGAGATTTTAATTTTTTTTTCCGGTCTTCAACTTGAATCTGTCACAACGGCAATCATCATCTCAATTGTAGTAAAAAAACGTTTGTTTGCCTTCCGCTCTGGACAAAGGTGTTCTTCAGCAGCGTTACTTCGTTCAAGTGATCGAATCCATTAGATTGCATGACAGCTTCAGTCGCCCAGGACCAGGTGTCTTTGTTTTATTCCATCCTTAATACCATGTCAGAACATGCAAGAGCACGAAGGGCAGACTATGCTCCAGGACTTGCAATGAATTTGAGACAGACAAATCCAGCAGCGTTAAAGACGCAGACTTTACAGAATGCAACGTTAAAAACGAAGTTGGGTCAGTCAAAACATCGAGAGATATTTCAGAGGACAGAGGCGTTGAGGCAAGTAGGATAGCGTTCAGGGGACAGTGCTCAGATCAGGACCGCACTTAGGAATAGGAACGCATATGACAGACCAGCGTTCAATGTCAGGTCAGCTCAAACGTTTCAAAGTCAGGCCAGCGTTCAATGTCAGGCCAGCACTCAACTATTTATAGTATGGCAGCGCAAACGTTTCAAATCAGGTTAGGATGACAGCGCAACAGAAGAGAAGGGTGCATGTTTTATAAATGGTATATGGAAAAGAGACAAACATTGATGGACAGACACCTTCTAGCTGACAGAGAGCCAGGTAAAAGGAATATGGCAGACAGAGGTCAGGTAACGTAGAACTGACATATATATAGAGACCACAAAACAAGTGGCTCAAATTGGAGTAGGACCAGCAATCGCCTGCTCTGATACCATGTTAAACACACATGGGAGCAAGAACAATATGAATGATAAATCATGCAAGTACAATTTTTATTAACAAGAGATATACATTTATAGTAAAATATGTGACCGTTGGGTTTCACATCCCAAGGTCTCTTGGACTCCTTTTGTCCATTCGGCTTCCACACCAACCCATTGAGGATTAGATGTCCAACAACTACTGCGCGTAAACATAAACCTTAAAGAGATGCATAAAACCATAACAGAAGAATAACCACACAGATCTACAAGAAGATACACAATATTTCATAAAAACTTATCTTTTATTAATCTTCTGTTCAAGTACAATCCAATTCCACCCTGAGCACTCAGCTGCAGGGGTCTGCGCACACATCTATGGACTCTACCAGGCCTCTACACACACAGTTGCAGAGCCTCTTCTACTACTACAACCCTTGACTCGGACTTATAGACTCAGAGCGAATATCGCAGTCAGCAACTCATAACACTTCAGACCTGATCTAAAACTTAAAAACTACCTTTTTCACCTAGAGCCTTGCTCTATTTATACATTCCCATGGTCCGCGGACCATGGGTAGGCCGACTCACTTTCTATTATCTTACATTATTTTCGGGCGGACAACCCTTTGACTCGAATTATTACAATTTGTGTTCTACGCACTTTGCAGAGTCTTTACAATACCATTACTCAAAATTGTGGGCTTTAAGCCCAAAAATTGTTATGCAGGGGATCCGCTGCCCAACAGGCCCCCAACACAAACATCGTGACTCGTCCCGAGTCACTTGGTCGGTGTGGCGATATTTTCTCGGAATCCATCCAGTAATCTCTGCACTTCGCGGACGTCTACCACACATTCCTCCGCCGTCTGTTGTATCAATTGTGTGTAACTCTCTAATACATCGTTGTCATAGGCACCTTCTTTCCTTTTCACATATGTGTCCTGCATCTAGGCCAACTTCACTTCAATCGTGGTGGTGACTGTGAACGCTTCCTTGAGCCAAGGTTAGATGCGTGCTTTAAGCCCTGCTTCTTTCTGGCATGCGGTGTCCACCTGTTCTTTCAGATCCTAGGCCTCCCTTATCTTGGCCAATCGCTGGGTAAGGGCAATCATCTGTGCAGTCCCCTGAACATCGTCATAGGCCTGTTGTAATTCTCGCGCTTCTGTCTCTAACTGTTGTAGCGTTGGGTCCTCCTGTAGGGAGGTGAGAATTAGGAGGGGCTGGTCCAACAATCTTGTGTAGTCTTGTACAGCATGCTCTATCTCTTTCAACCCCGATTGAATGGCATGGTGGCACTACTCCTTGACTTCCGGGGGTGTAGGGGATTGCGGCTTCAGTCGCAACTCCATGATTTGCAAGTTCAGCTCCAACTGAACCTTCATAGCCTCCTGCTGGGTCCTGCGAACTCCAACTGCTAGTTGATGAATCTTTTCCGCGGTGGGGAGTGCCGCTGTCATGACCAACTCTGGAATGCTGCTACAAGCCTCCTCCACTGCCTATTCTAATCCCTGGTTTTGGGTGACCATGCTGTCACACTGTAGGCTAAGTTGTTCTAAATTTACCTTCTGCTCACTCAAGACTTGGAGAGCGTGGCCCTCCCTATCATGAAGCTCAGTAGTTAGCCCATCCTGCAGTTGGTATAGGGTTTCTCTAGGAAGGGTGGCTAAATTCAATCCCCAACCCCTCATGTCACCTTTGGCTTCTCCTAAGATGGTGCCTTTTGGTAACACCAAAGTGTTCGTTGTGCATGCGCGCATCACCTGCTCAGCTTCGGCTATACCTTCCACAAGGTGTGGTGTCATCACTCTTGGGGGTCACACCTATAATGCCTGCAATTGCGCTTTGAGCGCCCCCAACACAGTTGTCTGCTCCGTCATCAACTCTTCCAGAGCATCCTTAGTGACATCATGAACTGGTTTGCTACTATCCATAAGGTCTCCCTCCATGATCTTCGTTGTCTTTGTCTCTTTGCGTGCGGGTGGTTTCTCATGGACGCGCGACCTCTTGAGTTGGGTCAATTTTGTTGTAAGGTCCGTGCATTCCTGTGTCTCCACCTCCCCCTATATGTCCTGCTCCATGGACATTTCCTAGCCTTCCTCGATCTCCTCAGTGGGTGTGGTTGTGGTTTGTACCATCTGCTCTAGTGTTGTTGCCTTAGCCGCCTTCCACTGTGTGGCCGCTTCTTGTTCCTAACGCTTTCTTTCCTCCAGCTTCGCGATGCACAGCTTGGTCTCCCTCTTCCTCTATTGCACCGCAATCTTTTCCAGTTCCGCCAAGTTCGGGGCGCACCACTCCGGAAACCATGATGCCATTACTTCGAAGATTGCATCATCTGTGGCAATGAACAACAGCTTTTCCCATGCTCGGGCTGGATCCTTGCGGGCCCGGATATACAAATTATGCATATCCGCCTTGAATTCTGCCACACATTGTAAACTGTTATATACTGTCAGGGACAAGCGCAGCCTATGGTTGATCCATGTTCGTAAGGTCGCCTCTACGAATGCCCAAAACTCTTTTATCTCTTGAATCCTCATCGCATCTTTGGTTGCCCAAAGCGAATCTCACGGCCTCAAGTAGGTTCCTCTCAATAGTGGGAAACTGGCTATCCGCTGGCAGCTCCCCAGTAACCAACAAGATGGATAAGAGCAACCACACGTAGTGGAAGGTCTTACCCTGGTCCTAGGCTTCCCTACAATTCGTAAAAAATTCATCGCAGAGAAACTGCGCCAATTTGAAATGGATCCCTTCTACAAACTGCTCCGCCAACACAATTACAGACACTGGCACTTTGTCTACGCGACATTTCCTCATGATCTTGTCGACCAACAGCTAGGTGGCGACGCGCACCCCTCGGTCCTCGATGCTTGCTATTACATACCCTCTCTTCCTTTTCTCTAGCTTATATTTGGCCTTCATAGCATCCGCGAGGCCCAAATTGTTGCTCTTTCCTGCGATGTCTACGGGATTGCTTCCTTCAATGGGCAGCGGCGAAATTCAATGAATTAAGTCGGCCATGATGGGAATTGAATCCTCCAGCCAAAGATACCCATCAAGTACTAGACACAGTAGCTGTCGGATGACAAAAATTGTGATAGGCGAGCGGTGGTAGTGGGGTATCCACCGCAGATGGAGTAACCCAAATTATCCACTCTGTGCAACCATTTCTGCCGTAGTAATTTCTATGCGGCCAACTGTGGGAACTTTTCATTATCTACGAGGTCCCAGTCTTCAAATTTTATATTCAATACCCATCCCAACGGTAGACAATCGAACCTTATTTCATCCGAAAGAAGCGGGGTCTGGAGCACACTCTTCGTGGCCTCCAAGTCCTTCGGTATCTTGGTTGTCCCTTTCCACGGGGGAATGTAGGGGGGTAACTCTATCGTTGAAGGTACTTGGGATACATTTTCTGCCTCATCATCCTGTGCCTCAATTTGGGCTATTAGGGCTTGCAAATCTTCCTCCTCCTCCTCTGTTTCAACGGTGATAGCTTTGCCCATCTTTGTCATTAACAATTTACTAACTCTTGGGTTCCATGGTGATACCTAGACTGGCTCTATTGGCTGTTTGTTTTTCTCTAGTCGTGGCGTGCGTGGGGATTTCGGTGCGCCTGCTATCTCTCCGAGCTCCTCCTAGGTCACACGAGGCTCTAGGGTAACTTTCGTGAATCTCCCTCTGGTTCTCGCAGCCGACATTGTGTCTATACTGGATTCACTCAGTCGCGTACTCACATGTGGCAAGGTAGCTTGGTGCTCGCTGCTTTGTACTAGCTCAAATTTCAAACAACCAAGTGTTGCTTTGAAACTACCCCATGGGATTTTATAGTACTATTTGGATTTGAATTCAGCCATTCCCTCCATTTCTGAGTCATCAGTACCTTCTTGGTGGCAGATCATCCCGAATCTAGCTCATAGTTACTGTCTGAATAGACTGTCGCTCGCTCCTTTTTGCCTTAAATTAGACCTTCTGAACAAAAAAGGGTCACCTATCGAGGCTTAAGAGTGTGCTCATTTTCTCTTGGACTTAATGGGGTCGTTTTGCAACCGAAATGTGTCTAAGTCTAGATAATTGGTCAAGGGGTGAGCAAGATGAGTTCTAGACATAAAACTATGTGCGACACTTACTCACTCATCAAGAAAATTTTGACAGACTTGATCAACAATGAATATATATAAAAACACCACTTTGTGTGATTGTGACCCAAAAGTATTCTTTTAAAACAATAAAGGTGTTGCAATAATGAAATATGTATCAGGATATTTGAATCAATGTGACGACACTTAAGAATACTCAATAACACATGAAACAATGCAAAACGACAGTTAAAGACCAAGACAACACTTGACACGACAATGACATAGGCTCCAAAATTCAAATTTAGTGAAATTTTGGAGGGTGTTGTAGCAACAACAACACTTGGTGACACACTGGGCGAAATTCATCTTCTCCATCTAGGAATTAACTTTCAGTTAAGGATCATATCTTCAGGAAGTATTGATTTCTCCAAGTTCTTATTTTTGACCCGGTTTCATACATAACATATTCTCTTTTCTCTACTTGGTTGAACTCATACAAAGATACATCGTATCACAATCAGTGCAATTCAGGAAAGGGTAATGTGCATGGTGAGTTTAGGATATTCAAAGTATGAATTTTCATCTTTGGTGTTGCTTTGCTGCCAATAGGCCTAGAAAGTACCCCGACATAATCACTTTAGGAGCACAAGCATTGCTTCACTTCCAGTGAACCTCGAGAGTACCCCGATGAAGTTGCTTCTTTCACCTCCTTGGAAATAAGCCTTTCTCTTCTTTCACCCTTTATTTATTTATTTAGTAGAACAGTGCATTGACGCTTATTATTTTTTCTGATGGGCAGAAGAGGGATATTGAATTATTGAGAACAAAGGATGTTTCCACTTCAGAGAAGTATATTAACACCTTTGATTTAGGATTGCTCGCTTTAAACTTTTCCCTTATCCCTTCTCTACTAGATTGGACAAACATTAAAACAAAAGTATACATAGGCCAAGTTTAGAAGTTCAGGTGATAACATAAGCACGAATCTAGTAGGTTACCTCAAGGTTCTCCTATTAGATGAATTGTATTTTCCATTTGGACCTACCTCAACCTACGAGACTTTCCCAAACAAAGGAGAATAATCAGAAAGCCAAGTGTTGTAGTTTTCACACTTCTCTTTGATTACACTACAAAGACTTTGGGCCATGCATTTTACACACAAATCTTATTTATGTACAATGACCAACATTGAGACACGCCATGACATGATTGGACAACATACATAAAACTGACCCAGACCAAAAGAAAAAAGAAAACACAAAACGATATGTACAAGAAGTGTAGCTTGTAGCCGCTATATAATGTTTTATGTCTCGACCATTTATGGGTAAGGGGTCAACCCTCCTATCCAAATATTTGAGCTTGAAAGTGTTGTGGTCGAGTTTCTCTTCAACTATGAATGGTCCAATCCATAATGGCTAGAACTTTGTATGTTTACCTTTGTCCTCATGGGGTTTATCCCATCTCAAAACTAGGTCACACACATCAAAGCTCTTCTCCACTGCGGATAATTTATCAAACCAATGCTTTATATAGTTCTAATGAACAAAAAATCAGTCCTTGGCTTTGAGCCGCTCTTTCTTGATTTTTAGTAAAGTGCCTATCATGTCCTGAACCAGTAGGAAAGGTTTACCTTATAACTCTTGAGAGAGTTGCAAGGTTGGGAGGTACATGTTTAGAGGCAAGATAACTAATTTACCATACACTCGAAATTATGGCAAGGTCTTCAGGGAATGATTTGGAGTAACACGGTCGACCCATAGTGCATTGGTCAAAGTAATATAAGCTCTTACTTTTAGAGAAAATAGTCTTCTTAATAATGCGTATAATATTTTTATTAGTGGATTCAACTAGACCATTTCCATGGGGATAATAATTAGATGCATGCTTGAAAAAAATCTTGTTTTCCAATGCAAACCCATAAAGTTTAATGATGAGAAGTAAGTTTCATCATCAAAGACAAGTGACGTAGGAACACTAAACCTAGTGATGATGTTATGTTGTATAAAGTGAATGACTTCCTGGTCATTTACTTGTGTGAGTGGAAATGCTTCTGACCACTAGGTGAAATAATTTGTAGCTGTGAGGATATATTTGTGCTACTTTGACAAGTGTGAAAGGATTTCTCAAATAACATCAAGGCCCCACTGTTGAAATGGTTGTTTGACTACTATTGGGAGCATAGAGGCGACTGACCTTTGATCACGACCAACGCATTTATGAAAAACTTGGCACTTGCAGACATAAGCATGAGTATCCTTAAAAAGAGTGGCCCAATAGTAACCATCCCTCATAACTTTGTGCGTTGTGGTGTCGCCCACAAAGTGGCCACCCGCTAGTCCATCATGTCGATCCTTCATAACCTTCTTTGTATCTGGTGGCTCAAGGCACCTTAACAGAACTCAAATTTGGTGGTTCTAAAAAAGAAATACATGGACCATATGATATGATACAGCCTTTAAGTAAATTTCCCTTTTTTGTTTACTTGATAAGTGCAAGGGCAAGGTGCCATGTTCCAAAAATTTCCATAACTCTACACACCAAGGCATTGTGGACATAGACTGAGGAACCTGATCAATATTATACATTTCAATTTCCTGCTCCCATCCTAAGAGATCTTGTTCGGGAGCATCCTTTGCTTTGGCTGCCAATCTGCATAGGTGGTGACCCTTTATAGTATGAACTGGTTTGAACTCCAGATCATATTATTGAAGATAGGTCACCCAATTATCCCTCTTCTCGCGTAGCTCTTGTTGCACAAGAAATGTTCTTAGTTCCAAGTGGTGTACGAATATGATGGTGTGAGCTTTCAATAAGTAGGGCTTGAAATGCTTCATTGCATTATATACTTCATACCCTTTTTTATCAATGGTAGGGTAATTTAATTCTAGTCTTTGTAGATTAGCACTCATAAAAGAGATAGGTCGCTCATTTCCTTCATTTTCCTTATGAGTTAATACAATGACAATCGATAAATCTGAAGAAAATGTATAGAGCAAGAACTCCTTACTGTAATTTGGACTAAAAGGTGCGGGTGCATCGAAAATGGCCTGTTTAATCTACGAAAAAACGTCTTTCTCTCGTTTGTCCCACTTATATATTGCATCTTTCTTAACCGTCTCATGTATGGATTTGACTATTTGTGCATAAGCAAAGATGGATTTTATGAGGAAATTGGTTTTCCCTAAGAAAGAATGCATGGCTTTCTTATTCACCGAAATGGGATCTGTGTGATAGCCTTGACCCTCTCAGGGTTAATCTTGATATTTCTCTTTGCTAAGATGTTTCTTAGCAGGATCCCTCCGAACACACCAAAGACGCTCTTCTTGGGATTCAGAGAAATTGCATACTTCTGACAGAGCTCAAATATTTTTTTAGATGACGTACATGATCTGACCTTCTCTCAGAAAATACGGTGAAATCATCCAAGTAGACAACAACGCTCTAACATATAAGGCCACAGAAGTTGATGTCCATTTCTCTTTGAAAGGTTTCACCAACGTTGATTAGCCCAAATGACATTCTTTTGAAAGCAAATGTTCCCCATTTAGTTCAGAATGTAGTTTTCAATCTATCAGGTTCTACTACTAGCACTTGATTATAAGCTAAAAATCCATTTAGTAGCGAAAACATTTCATACCCAAACACTATCTGGAGTATATGCTCCATAGATGGCACTGGATAGTTATCTTTGTCAGAAGCCCAGTTAAGATTTTGAAAAATGACACATAGACATATTTCTCTAGACTTCTTTCTAACCAAGACCAAGTTGGAAACCCACGTGGAATGTCTGACTTTGAAAATGATCGCGGCATCCAACAACTTTCTCAATTCCTTCTAAATAAGGGGCTCCAGTGTCATATGAACTTTGCGTAGCTTCTGTTGGAACAGTTTCAGCCCTTATTTGATGGGAATCACACGTTGGATGATGTAGGTATCATAAGTCTTTAAATCATTATATGTCCAACCGAACACATCCCGATATTGCTTGAATAAATGAATAAATCCTTGTCACTCTTGAGGGGAACAACAAGTATCAAGATTGACGTACTTTGGATATTGTGAGGTTCCCAAATTGACTTGTTCAGATGCGAGATTTTAACTCTAAGTCTTTGTATTTGTTGGCCCTCTAAACTAGTTTTGCAAGTCATATAATTTATCGAGGGACACCACACCTTTTGGCATATTGTTTCCTTTCGATGCTTGAATGCTTCTTGAGAGTCTTCTCATGCTCATCCTCCTCTATGGTAGTGTCTTTAAATACATCAATATTCGCCATAAAGTGTAGGATCTTTTGGTCGTCATTGAAAATATGTAAGTTAGTGACATTCTTTGGTAAAGATGGTTTCTATAGAATTTCAATAGAAAAAATAATTTTCAATAGTGACATCCTTGCAACAACATTTTCTAACATATTTGTTGCAACATTTCTAACTCTTAGAACAAAAATAATATTGAAAGCTTTAAAATGATTTATCAAACGCCATACATCTTGTTGGTAGTTTTTGAGATGAGGTGAAACACATTGTATAGTATCTCGTACCTGATGAGTGACTACCTTTGAGTCATCAATTACCTTCAAAAACTCTACCTTCAGGTCTCTTTAATCCAAGTACGAGTGCTTCATATTCTGTAGTTTTATTAGTGCATTCAAACTCCATATGGCATGAAAGTACATTATTCTTGTTATGAGGGTCTATGAGGACACATCTGGTTCTGAAACCGTCTTGCATCTTAGAACCATCAAAATAAAGATTCAAAATTTTACAAGCTACTAAGTTATTTCATCTACAATTACTACTATTATCACTAGTAATACTATGTACATATATATTACATAAATCATTTACACCATCCTAATAACAAGGAAGGAGCTCTAGCTATGTATCTGGTGGAATCGGTGATGGTTGCGTGAGTTATCACCTAAGGTCAATTTCCAAAAATCAATTGCTAAAAATTAGATCGGTGATAGCGACCAACTCATTTTTCCCTTCGAAGGATGTAACTATGTATTTCATGTAAGGATGTAAATGTGACCAGTTGGTTGCAAAATACCCTTTTAATTTTCTGGACCAGTCTCTATGAAGGAGTAAACCATATGCTTCAGATATGTCCACAATTATGATATTTATACATTGATGAACTCAATCTTCTTTAGATAATATTATAAGCACATTTCTAAGTTCACCAATAGCCTACACTGGAGATCTATCTAGTTGAATAATATGTGCATAATTTTTATCCCATTTGGAATTTATTTTCTTTGCAACATATAATGGAATTACATTTACGGATGCACCATAATCCACTAAAAAATTGTGAACGTTGTAATTGAAAATTTCAAAAGTAAATAGAAACATAGGGCAAAGAGTATTAGCTTCTAAACAACCAACTCTAGGGGACTAGAAGACTTACCATATACCTTCTAGGAAGATGAATTATTAGCTTATGAGGCCAGATCAAGGACTTGGATAGCAGTTCCCACTAGCTTGATATTCTTGTAAGGTCAAAGATCAAAATATTTGTGCGTTATTTCTTCATATCCTCGACTATATTATAGTCAAATGTAGCGGGAATTGCTGAAGTGTCTGGAGGAGTGACTTTGCTTAGCACTTCTAATGTGATGTTCTTAATTTTAGTGTTGGTGGAAGTGTTCTTTGTTATGTAGCATCTCCAAACTTGTTCGGAGCTTGGCTGATGGGCAAAGTGAGTTTCCTCAAAAGATGTTATTTCAACTTTTGCCTTGTCATCTCTTGTTCAGGAACAAGCTTGTGACTTCTTGACCTATATCAACTATTTTTCTTCTGAGTCAGGGCCTCATTCAGTGGTGGTTCTTTGGTGTTTTTATTCTCAGCATTGAGTGCACAACCAAAAGTATTAACTATATGTTTGACACTTAGAGTCTCTTCAACCATCTCAGATTCTTCCTTTTCTTTTATTTGTTCAGTCTATTCATCTGCAAGCACCGAGTCAATAATATGCACAACCAGAGCATTCATGTTGTAATTCCATTGTGGACATGTCTTTTCTTAATGATATTCTTGGTGAAAAGAACAATATTGGTCCATGCCCATACTCTCGACATTCATCACGACATTTGATCTTAGTGCAGACTTAGCCAACTAACTATTGTTGTTGTTGTTGTTATTGAACTTACTAAGGAAGTTAAAATTCAGGGGCTTGCTACTGATAGCGGTCTTGCTTGTCCTTTGCTTCAGTTTTTCAAATTCATTGGACAAACTCTTGATAGTACGGGTCAAACTTTCTAGATTAGTAGCTTCTTTGTCCCTGGCCTTGCTTGAAGACGCATGAGACCTTTTACCTGTCTCGTTGGAGTCCTTGGATGACTCATCATCAACAATGAATCTAATTGCATGCAAGTCCTTCTCAACAATAATGGCTTCTTCAAAATTTTAGGCCAAAGTTTCCTTTGCCACCCTCTTCACAAACTATGATATGCTTGTTAGCAAGGGAGAAGTGTAGTAATCGATTGTAATGGAGGCATGAGGTGTCTTATCTGGAGGAAATTGGTTCAATACTTGATTGAACCTCTGATTAAAGTCCTTGACCTTTTATTTTCCCCATATTCAAGTTTCATATCTCTTTTAATAACACAACAGGGGTTTTGTCATGGGTGAAATTTTCCAGGAACAACTTTTTAAACCCCTTCTAATTTTGAATTGAATTTTCAAGAAGACTATGATACCAAGCAACAAATTTACCATCTAAGGTACAAGGAAAGATTCTACATGCAACATCATCATAACATACCTCGAGCTTCTGCAGGTGTAGATAGAAATTATCCAAATGGTCTTCTGCTTTGATCACTTTAACATATTTTCTTAATAACTTTGGCATTATCATATTTTGTTCATAACATTTTTGGGTGCATTGGCATATTATGTAAAACACCTAGAATGACAAGTGGGCCTTGAGTCATCCAATCCAGACCTTGGTATGCCATGTTCTCGTCTCTATCCTCCTCCTCCTTTTTAGAATATGAGGAATATTCTCCAAGGCCGCCTAACCCATGGAAAGTATTGTCTTAGAGCACACCGTTGTCTCCGTCAACCCCATTAAAAGATGGAGGCTTCTTTGTTTTTTTAATGGATTCTACAAATTTCACTAGCTCTTCGAGGGTAGCGAAAACCAAATCTTTGATTGTAGAAACCACTATCATGGTAGGAGTTGCTTCTTTCTTCTCAGTAAACTAAGGAAGATTATGTGCTATAGGAATTAATCCAATAGCCTTTGAAAAATGATGGGTTATAGGCTGAATTTCCCCGATGTGCTCGTAAGAAATTTCACAACTTTGTTTAGAGTCAGGCTGAGAAGATCTCCCTGCTTCAAGAATATGAGTCAGAGAAGTGTTCGGAATTGTGTTGCCTTAATCGGAGGAAGTTTGATGTGGATGGGTGGAGTTATCAGCCATAAAAATTGGTTTCCCTCCTTCTAGCGCCAGAAATGTTGACAGTGTTGGACCTACCAACATTCAAGGGGGTGTCCTCGATATGCGGTCCCAACTAGACCTCACACCATTTGGGATAGGAGCCCCATCTAGAATACGTCCAGACTGTCATTTGCTTATATATTTTCCTTGGCTTTAATTGTCAGCAAAAGAGGGAGAATCACATATGTGCCTTCAAAAAGCAAGCTAGTGTGCTTGATGAATGCTCAGTTGCAAGTGCATCAAGGTTATTCTACTGCACAAAGGAGAAAAGGTGAGTCTCTAAGAGATAGGTAATAGTACCACCCTAATAAAGACACACATGAACAAGAATGTCTTGTCTAACATCCAATGGAATAGTCCACAAAGAAGTGACGATTGTTACAAGCGTCACAACACATTCTCAATTAGATAAGCACTTAAATAACCAAAATAGTTCAATTATCTTAGTATTGGTAAAAGTAAACATGAACACAAACATTCATAGAATTGTCTTACAAAGATTCATAATTCATGTACTAAAAAGTGTTAACCCTCAAGCTTCAATTATTAAGTAAAAATACCAAGATGCATGAATACAACGAACATCACTTGCTGCAATAGTGAGGTGTTGGAGCCACTACTTGCTCACCAAAAGTACTAACTTATCTCTCTTATGCTTTGTGGGAGAAGCCAAGGTTAAAAGTCCTTTACATGAGAAATGAGGATCTATTTATGACTTGAGGAGTGACCTTTCATATCCTCATGACTCTTGACTTTCTAACTTCTAGTGACCTTTGGACTTTTACAACCTTTGAAGTCCCAAATGATTTTTGGAATTACATATGACTTTTGGCATTACATGTCCTTTGGACTTCCATGGATCTTGAGTTCACACATGAATCTTGGACTTCTACTTGTTTGTATTTTACAATGATTACAATAATACATATTTTCTTCCATATCATCATACGATAAGACTAGACACATCACTATCTTGGATAAATGGGACATGGAAGTGACTAATGACATGGATCTACTTCAATGGTGATAGGGTTGCCACAATGTCTATTTTTTATCATCATTTGCTCAGGGTGCTTCTACCCTCCAAAGGGTATTCAAACTTTGGATTCTTCATGGTGCTTTGATCATCAAGTTTTAGGCGTGTTCTTGGTTCTTCTCGTGCTTCCTTAATTTATCCTCTCTGCCTGATCTTCCTTGTGTGTGCCTGCCATAAGGTTCCTGGAATACATGTTTCTATAATCACTTTTGACCAGTAACTATCAATTTGAAAATTTCCTACTCTACTATGCTTTATGCATATTTTCTTGTTTATGTCATTTCGCCATGCTTAAAATGTTCAACGGAGTTTCCAGGTGCAAGGGAGCACTCGGAAAGGCTGGAGGATGGAGGAGGAGGAGCTTCAAGGCTTCGGCATGCACTCATGTGCCCTAAGGAAGAAAGCAATCAAAGCAGGGAACATATCGCAAGTCCGAAGAATGAAGGGGAAGGCTTTGGGCTTCCCAAGTGTGTTATGCACCCAAGGGAGAGAGAGACCGCACAAGGCACACTCTTGAACAATGAAGGTTGAGGCTCTGTGTCTTTGGGGTGCACTCATGCCCCTTGGAGGGCTCGAGAAGGGTGCAAGGTGCACTCTTGAAGGTTGAATGCTAAAGCTTCGTGCCTTTAGGGTGCAACAATGCGCTCAAGTCAGGTCAGGAGGGCATAGGGCGCATCAATGAAGGTTGAAGGACTGAACTTCGAGTCTTCAGGATGCACCAATGCGCTCAAGGAGGGTGCACTTCTTCGAGTTGAAGGAGTGCGCTCAAGGAATACTTAGTCTCTTTTGAAGGCGCAACTCGGAACATGGAAGGGGCTTCGTGGAGTGTGCCTAGATCTATGAGAGGGCATAGGGTGCACTTCTAAACAGTGAAGGGTCCCCCATCAAGGCTTCAAAGTGTGCTCATGTGCTCTTGGCCTTAATGGGGTCATTTTGCAAATGAAATTTTTCTAAGTCTAGATAATTGGACAAGGGGTGAGCAAGATTAGTTCTATACATATAACCACGTGCAACACTCACTCACTCATCAAGAAAACTTAGATAGGACTAATCAACAATGAATATACATAAAAATGCCACTTTATGCACATTCCCCAAGTACAAATGGTGAAGTGTGTGTGATTGTGACCCAAAAGTGTCATTTTACAACAAGAAAGGTCTTGTGATCATGAAATGTGTATAAGGATATTTAAATCAATGCAAGGACACTTAATAATACTCAAGAACACCCAAAACACATGAAACAATGCAAAACTACACTTGATGACCAAGGCGACACTTGACATGACAATGAGATAGGCTCCAAAATTCAAATGTAGTGAAATTTGGGAGGGTGTTGTAGTAGCAACAACACCTCTCTATGGAATTATTGAAGAATTTCCAACTACCAATATGTTACGAAACCAGAATCAAACTTTTGGCTATTTTGCGCCAAAACACTTCCACTCACATCTTCGATCACATCCACGAATGGAGACGTAGGAAGAGGTTAGTAAAGGGCCCCATTATGGATTACCTATAAGTTGACTAGTTCTGCAAATCACTTCTACCTCCCATTGTGAAGGACGTTGCCATGTCCGGAGCCATTACTGAAGACCAGTCCATTTGGCGTGACCAACATCTAGATCTTATTTACTCGCAATCTTGCATGCATTACGACTTAATCCCCAACACACCTCAAGCTTCATATACTCCATTGTTCAACAGCCTGGTCCTAACATCGATAGTCTACTCGGTACTACCACTAGGACCGTTGTCAACCTATTGAGTGAGAAAACTGCCCAGTTATCCATTAATACTACCCCCACCTCAACTACACTGAATCACACTATTGATCTCTTGTCCATTGCAATTAATTATGTGAAGTCTACTCAGTAATCTAGCAGAAAGAAAAAGAAGAACAATAACATGACCTCTCCTTCTGAGGAGCAACAATATGTTCAGAGCACCCAAACGCAAGCACCTTCTACCGCTAAATCTGACAAAGGAAAAGAGAAAGTGAAGAAGTTTCCTTACAAGATCTGTGTTGAGGATCATTTGACCTACAAATTTCCTCATCTACAAGAGTGCACTAATATCCTTGCAGAAAAGGATTCTAGGACCCCTATTATCCTTAATAATCCTTTCCCTACCCAACACAGCAACAACAACAACATCTCACTGCGAACCCACCCCCACATCCACAAGGGGGAAACAATGGTTCTAATCCCCCTCCTCTCGAAGAAGGATCATCAATTGTCTATACTTTTAAGGTAGTTCATTTACAAACTTGAGTGAAGAATTATGTGAATCTTATCCCAGACACTTTGGATGCCCCGCCATATTCTACTTTTGCTCCCCCTAATTATATTCATATCAAGAGGCCCATTTCGACCACGTGATTTGTCCCCCCCAAAGGGACACTTCATTGTACTATGCACAACCATCTTCTCGCGCTGCCCCTAACTACAATATTGTAGAAGATATTGTGTAGACGCCTTGTGCCATGTCCACTCTCAAAGTATTACAAAGTTGTCCCACACAATGGAAATCTCTACTTTCGGTTCTAGGCAGAGTCAACCCTCAAGACTCCAACCCAGTTGTCTTTTACATGGATAAAAGTACAGTGCACCTTTCCCACCAACTTGCATTTTAAGTTTAGGTTCATGCGAAAGGCAAATTTTTTCAGTGCAACGTCATTGATGAAGGTGCATCTACCTGTGTGGTGGCTACTTCCTATTGGCTTGACCTGAGTTCACCCACTCTTTCCCCGCCATCAAATTCCTTGAAACCATTCGATGGCCACATTTTTACCCCTAAGGGATATCTTGCTAGCTTTCCCATCACCACTGGAGGGAAAATTGTTTTAGTTGATATTGAATTTGTCGATCACTCACTCGATTACAACCTTCTGTTGGGATGCATTTGGATTTGCATAATGAAATCCATTGTCTTATTGGTTTTCTAACTTATCTCTTTTCCTCACCAAGGGAAAATAGTGACTTTGGACCAATTATCCTTCTGCTCCCCTGAGTTTCAACCATTCCCTGCTGGAAACATTCCTTTGGCCAGTGGTTCTCCTGACACTTTTTTCAGTATTGGTACCAGTCTATTAAAGGGCTCCTCACTCTTAGGATGTTTCCTCCTCGACCGCCTGAGGCCCCTTTGACCATTTCTATGGTCTTTGTTGTACTTGTAGGATCTATGGATCCATGGATCATCTCGACACCTTCCACTATTGACTATGTTGGAGAATAGATGTTGCTATCACAAGTGAAACTAGCTTGCTAGGCTGTTCCATCTACATCTAAGTCTTTTTCTTCTTTGGTTAGGGCCCATGATCCTGTGAACTCTCCCATTGAAACCCCCTTAATTGATCTTCTCACCAATGTCCTCCCCTGTGATGACGACATTAAGGAGATCAAGTCTCTAGCTTAGTGGACTTGGGATGAATTCCACCCTTGTGTCTCAGTCTCTTTTCCATATGCACTGAACATAAATCCTCTTAAAATCTTATCCCTTAATTAATATGAGCCCTTTGCTTCCTCTTTGACACTTGTTCAAGAGTTATACTTGGAAGGAAGCTTAGGCAATCTCTTAGGGGCAAGAACCTTTCCACCCATCTACCTTAGTCCCTATAATGTTACTCAGGTCCTTTCTAAAAGGTCTATGAACTTACGAATTGTGATAGGGACCCAATCAAAAAGTAATACGCCTAGCACCCCGTTAGCATGTGCTTTGTAACTTTATGTACATAATTTTGTTTCTTTTGGTGTGTTGATTTCCCTTTTTCTTGTTTTGCTCAAGCTTTTAGTACATAAAAAATTCCAAAACTTGGATGTTTGGTTTGTTGCATCTGACCAAAAAAATTATATAATTTTCAAAATCCAAAATATTTAAATGAACATTATTTTTACGAGATTTTTCTCCCTTGTTAATTTGAAAAAACCTTGAGTTTCCTTCTTCAGGCTCGTTAAACTCCCATGAAGAAGAACAAGCATTATTTTTAGGGACTCTTTCTCGCTCGTAAAACTAAAAAAACCCCAAGTTACCTTCTTTGAGTTCATAAAACTCCTATGAAGAAAATTTGAGCCATTCTTTTTCTGTGTTTTTCTCGCTCCCTAAACTGAAAAAGATACCACGAGTTTTCTTTGTCTTACTTGTTTCAAATTTTATGAAGCCTATTGATTTTACTTTGTTTCCCTCGTACTCATAACAAAATGAGATGAACATCTATTGAGCACAAGTTTATCACTTTATCCATACTCAATGGGCTAACTATAGAAAAGTAATTGTGTCAGGTATACTATTAACCCTTTGTCGCACTGGGTCACCAACCATGACAAAGGTACCTCTTCGAGTCTTCTTTCAACTCTTTTTAGACTCTCTAAGCGTGAAAAGACAACAGAGTTTACCCTTTCTGGACTCGTTAAACCTAAGAAGATTGGGAAAATTTGGAAGAAACCATGGTTACTATTATCTATATCTGATGGCGAGGGAGCTGACGCTAAAGATAGTCTCTCCAATTTGGCTGCAATCTCTTCAATATCCGCCTCTCTTTCCCTTGTATTATCTCCCAGCGTATCAATCATTAAACTGATAGCTTCATTCCCTTTTTAAGAGTCACAGTCCTTCTAATTTATAATCAAAGGCAACAACTTAAAATCACAATTGATTGCAGCCTTTACAAGGAACTATATTTATGATTATGGGCGACCTTTCAAAGAAAGGATTTACGCTACAAACTATGCAAGCACAATTCTTTAAATCTCGTTCCAATACAAAGATGGTTAGAATACCAACGAATCACCCCCATAGAGATCAGACCATCCAAACAGATTGAATTGGCTATTAAATGTACAACGCCACTCCACGCACACAATCAAACCAAAACAGATTTAATTGAATTTTTATATGCACACACAGCGCCCTCTGTTTGCTGTTCGTATAAACGATTAATCACCGCTCTGCCAACGGACATTCCTCTCCCTTGCAATCAATTAGGAACGCCACCGCACTCTCCACGCACACAGTGATGTATTTAACAGCAATATGTTAAGGAACACACCGCCCTTTCCACGCATATAACACTGCCTTCGAGCCAAACGTTGGAGAATCCGCCTTGAATTCAATAACTGGAGAATACGCTGCCCAAGTAACTAATACACGGTCTTATATATGTCACCTGTGATCGATTGCGCCCACGCCTTCAAGGTAATTAACTCACACTGATATATGGATCACATATTAGTTTCACTCATGTGGAAGTTACGGAATTATCAAACGATTACAGCGATTTCAAAATACCAATTCACAACCAATCTACACATCCATGCGGGGTTAACACTTTCTCAAGATACAATCAAATCTGTTGCAAGTTCATTTATACAACAGAGTATTGGCCTTATCACAGGTAGAAAAGAGCTGGATAGCTCTCTCACAAAACTTGCACAGAAATCAATTTTCTCAGTGACAGAGATTCAATGCCACATAAAAAAACACAATGTCTAACTATTCTAGAAAAAAAAAAAAAAAAAAAAGAAAAAACAAACAAACAAACAAACAAACACTAATCCTCATTATTATTCCATCAATAATCTGCAGCTCCAACCTTCTGGAAATAAATAGCTTTTGCAATAATTATAATTACAGACAAACCAATCCATAAATACGCAATCCAGATCTATGCATAAATAAGCTTCATTCATTCATAATCCTCCACATCAAATCAATATCCAAACCCATATTTACACAATGAAGCATCATTCCATGCCCTTCGACCTCTGCACTGGCCTCTCACCCCCAGCTTAGCGGCCAAGTTTGTTTTTATTCATATAGATAACTTTGCCTATTACAAAAGCAGCCTTTTACAAGGTAATTTAAGGCTTTTTTACAATTTGTCTATCTTATGAAAAGATAGCAAGTTTTATTCTCCACTCCTATCCTACTTTAAAAAGAAAAATAGCATGTTTTATTTTTATCCTATTTTTAAGTAGAAAAACATAGAGACTGCTGACTTTTTCCCTTTGAGTGGCATGCACCTGCATCAGACTTCCAAGGTTGAAAATGATCATGATCTCCTAATCATGCGTTTTAGTCTTTATTCTTGTCTTCCAGGGTCCCACACTTTGTTCTGCAAGTTATCATTTGTTGTTGCTTGCTGCTTTTCTCCAGGTCTCCATATTTTATGCTGTCTTGCTCCACTAGCTGCACTTTCACAATCTGTCCCTGTTTTCATTTTGCTGCTGCTTTTGCCGCTTCTCTTCCTTGCTGATGTCTTCCTGCGAGACACTTTCAACATGATTCTTCTGATTAATCCAATTTCCTTGTCCAATAAATATTCAAGCTGTTGATTTCTTGCTGCCTGCTGAACTAAGACGGCTTGCTCAGTTTTTACTATCACTTGCTGACTTCTTGCTTCTATGCTTGTTTCTGTTCTCACTGCCACCCGATCATCCATACCCTCTTGTCTTCTGGAATAGAAAACTTCTTCTCTCCTCAACTGAGTCAAATGTTCTGCACCAATACCTGCATTCATAAAACACTTGTTAGAACAAAAATCATAAGGCATTAGTGCCTTGTACTCCTTTGCCAGCATTTCAGTATACTGATCCCAATCATTCTTGAGATTATCACTCAGTCTATCCTCAGCATCATCTTCTCCGAGAATGCCTCTGTATTCTAGTTCATAAAAATGAACCTCTTTATTTTCATTCATCTCTGTCTTTATATTCTAAATATTTATCCTTTGTACTTCTAGTCTCTTCACTAGAACACTTAACTCATGCCATAAACCTCTCATCTCTTTTGAGAAACTTTCTATGCAATCTTCAATACTTTCTATTGTTACCATCTCCTCATCTGTTATCAGAACATAATTCTAATTCTCAACTCCTGCAATAAACTCAGTTATCTGTCCATCATTTAATAGAAACAATTTGTCATTATCAGCATTTATAACAAATTGATCATCATCATGTATCATCCCTGCATTCATACAGAACTTGTTAGTTTTAAAACTACAAGTTTCAATAGTTTCAACTGTTGGTTTATATGCCAACTCCTCAAGCTGATCTTTTTCTTCATTCACAAGAACTTCTTGTGCTGTAACAACAAAAGCATTACTGCTTTCTTCTCCAAAGTACTTATCTCCTGAAAGATTCTTCCCCATGTTCGTGACAACTTCACAAGATTGCGCATCCTTCCCAACACCTGTAATCACATCACACTTGTCAGCTATATAAACACAAGAGTTCACACTATCCAACTGATCTGGATTTACCCAATAACTCAAGGGATCATCAATGATCTTCCCCTCTGTTTCACCAATGGAAACCTCCTCTTCCAGCTCAGCTGCTCTGAGTTCTTCCCATCTCAACTGTACGTCCACTATCTGCTCCAAGTATTCCTTTCTTCCAAATAACAGAGTTTTTGGATCAGTCTTCTGTCCTGGCCCATCTTCTTCTTGCAGAGGCAACAATGTATGATTGACACCATCCTTTCCAAACTTGTAGGTGTTTCTCTTCCCATCATGTATGGCTACCCGGTCATATTGCCAAGGTCTTCCAAGCAATATGTGACATACGTCCATAGGCATCACATCACAAACAATT